>CAUYQV010130387.1:0-62238 GCA_963574575.1 Galagoides demidoff
TGCAAAGGCAGTCCTAAGAGGGAAATTTATAGAGCTGCAAGCTTTCCTTAAGAGAACCGAAAGAGAGGAAGTCAACAACTTGATAGGACATCTCAAACAACTGGAAAAGGAAGAACAATCCAACCCCAAATCCAGCAGAAAAAAAGAAATAACCAAAATTAGTGCAGAATTAAATGAAATAGAAAACAAAATAATTATTCAAAAGATCAATGAATCAAAAAGTTGGTTTTTTCATAAGCTTAACAAAATGGATAAAGCCTTGGCTACACTAACCAGAAATAGAAAATTGAAATCCTGGGTGGCGCCTCTGGCTCAGTCGGTAGGGCACCAGCCCCATATACCAAGGGTGGTGGGTTTGAACCCAGCCCTGGCCAAACTGCAACAAAAAATAGCCAGGCATTGTGGTGGGCACCTGTAGTCCAAGCTACTCAGGAGGCTGAGACAAGAGAATCACTTGAGCTCAAGTGTTTGAGGTAGCTGTGAGCTGTGATGTTACAACACTCTATTGAGGGCAATAAAGTGAGACTCTGTCTCTAAGAAAAAAAAGAAGAAGAAGAAAGAAAGAAAATCAAAGTCTCTAACTTCATCAGTCAGAAATGACAAAGGCAAAATAACAAGAGACACCTCAGAAATTCATAAAATTCTTAATGAATACTACAAAAACCTTTATTCTCAGAAATATAAAAATCTGAAAGAAATTGACCAACACTTGGAAGTATGCCACCTTCCTAGACTTACCCAGAAAGAATTAGAATTGTTGAACAGACCTATATCAAGTACTGAAAGCATCAACTATACGAAATCTCCCAGAAAGAGAAGAGTCTGGGACCAGATGGCTTCACATCAGAATTCTACCAAACCTTCAGAGAGGAACTAGTATCTATATTACATAACCTTTTCCAAAG
Source organism: Galagoides demidoff (assembly GCA_963574575.1). Classification (NCBI taxonomy): domain Eukaryota; kingdom Metazoa; phylum Chordata; class Mammalia; order Primates; family Galagidae; genus Galagoides; species Galagoides demidoff. Next base: position 906 of record CAUYQV010130387.1, read on the forward strand.
CACAAAAAAAGAAGGAATACTTCCCAACACATTCTATGAAACAAATATCACCCTGATCCCCAAACCAGGAAAAGATCCAACAAGAAAAGAAAATTATAGACCCATATCTTTAATGAATATAGACGTAAAAATATTCAATAAGATCCTAGCAAACAGAATCCAGCAATACATGAAACCAGTTATACACCATGACCAAGTGGGTTTTATCCCAGGGTCTCAAAACTGGTTCAATATACACAAAACTATAAATATAATAAATCACATAAACAAAATAAAAAACAAAGACCCTATGACTCTCTTAATCAATGTAGAAAAAGCTTTTGATAATATCCAATATCCTTTTCTGATCAGAACACTTAAGAAAATTGGTATAGAAGGGACATTTCTTAAACCCATAAAGGCCATCTACAGCAAACCCACAGACAATATCATATTGAGTGGAGTCAAATTGAAATCATTTCCACTCAGATCAGGAACCAGGCAAGTTTGTCCATTGTCTCCACTGCTTTTTAACATTGTACCACCGCAATCAGGCACAAAAAAGGTGATCAAGTGTATCTATATAGGGTCAGAGGAGATCAAACTTTCACTCTTCATAGATGACATGATTTTATATCTGGAAAACACCAGGGATTCAACTACAAAACTCTTAGAAGTGATCAAGGAATACAGAACAGTCTCAGGTTACAAAATCAACACTCATAAATCTGTAGCCTTTATATATACCAGCAATAGTCAAGATAAAAACAGTCAAGGACTCTCTTCCATTCATAGTAGCACCAAAGAAGATGAAATATTTGGGAGTTTATCTAACAAAGTACGTGAAAGATCTCAATAAAGAGAACTATGAAACTCTGAGGAAAGAAATAGCTGAAGATGTTAACAAATGGAAAAACATACAATGCTCATGGCTGGGAAGAATCAACATTGTTAAAATGTCCATACTACCCAAAGCAATATACAATTTTAATGCAATCCCTATTAAAGCTCCACTATCATACTTTAAAGACCTCCAAAAAATAATACTTTGTTTTATATGGAATCAGAAAAAAACTCAAATAGCCAAGCCATTACTCAGAAATAAAAAGAAAGCAGGAGGAATCACATACCAGACATCAGACTATACTATAAATTGATAGTGATCAAAACAGCATGATACTGGCACAAAAACAGAGAGATAGATGTATGGAACAGAATAGAGAACCAAGAGATGAACCCACCTACTTACCATCATTTGATCCTTGATAAGCCAATCAAAAACATTCACTGCGGAAAAAACTCCCTATTTAACAAATGGTGCTGGGTGAACTGGCTGGCAATCTGTAGAAAACTGAAACTGGACCCACACCTTCACCACTAACAAAGATAGACTCTCACTGGATTAAAGATTTAAACTTAAGACATGAAACTATAAAAATACTAGAAGAAAGTGTAGGGAAAACACTTGAAGAAATTGGCCTGGGAGAATATTTTATGAGGAGGACCCCCTAGGCAATTGAAGCAACACCAAAAATACATTACTGGGATCTCATCAAACTAAAAACCTCCTGCACAGCCGAGAACACATACGTAAAACAAGCAGACAGCTCTCAGAATGGGAGAAGGTATTTGGAGGTTATGTCTCTGACAAAGGTTTAATAACCAGAATCCCAGAGAACTTAAATGTATTAGTAAGAAAAGAACAAGTGATCCCACTCAGTGTGGGCAAGGGACTTGAAGAGAAACTTCTCTAAAGAAGACAGGCTCCTGTTAGATATATAGGTGATCTTTCCCATCACTCATATATCTGTCTAACAAGGGTACAAGTGAACTTTTCTAGAACTAGAATATAAATGTGTTGATACAATGATTAACCAAATGACATGAAATTTATGTTAACTAGCCTGATGAAAGGGTTTCAAATTGTATATGAAACAGCACAATGTACCCCATGTTTGCATCAATGTATACAGAGATCAATTAATAAAAATAAAATAAAATAAAATAAAATTAAACTTATACAAGTAATAAGATTTGAAAATTTAGGTGTTAGTAGGTATATCTGAAGATACTAGAATTGTTTGCCTGGAGGGAAAAGAAATGTGTGTGTGGAAGACCGACCAGGGACGTTATTTTTAGAGTTCTGCCAGATCCACACTTAGCCCTGACCCCGGCAACCTCGGCCCCAGGACTAAGTCAAGTCAGTAAGTCCAGGAACTCAGAGCGTCAGTCCCAACATTATTAGAGGCAGCAGAGGAGACTGGGCCTGGCAGGCCTGGTTTTCAGATGCTATGCGTGACTCAGAGACATCGTGTGTAATGATTTTTTCTGTTAATTGAAGAAGCCTGTATCAGTCTGTGATTCACAGATCCATTTATAGTTTGTGTTTTGATAATTCTTACAGTGTTAAACATACAAACGCTGGCATTCCGTGCAGCTCATTAAAGACTGGTTGTCTACTGTAGGGAGAGAGTGTGGGGGGATCAGGATGTCTTAAGTTCCTGAGAGAACAGCCCCAGGAGCTGGCCTTCCCTGATGGCTTGCCCAGCACTTGGGAGTGACCGTGGGGAGGACAATTCCCTCCCTCCTCCCTTCCTTCCTTCCTTCCTTCCTTCCTTCCTTCCTTCCTTCCTTCCTTCCTTCCTTTCTGATGATCCTAGCCATTAGTTATACAAGTTGAATATCCCTAATCCTCAAATCCAAATTGTGAACTGCTCTAAGATCTGAAACTATTTGATAGTTTTCCCGCCTGCATGATACCACAGTTGGGAAATTCCACAGATAGCACCTTTGCTTTCTAATGGTTCAGTATGCACTAGCTTTGTTACATGCACGATATTAACATAGTCTGCAAAATGCCTTCAGTCTGTCTGTATAAGATATATATGAACCATAAGGGAATTTCGTGTTTAAACCATCCCCAAGATATCTCATTATATATTTACAGATATCCCCAAATCCGAAAAATTCTAAAATTTGAAACACTTCCGGTCCCAAGCATAAAGGATACTCAGCCTGTAGAAGATAAAAGAGCTTCGTGAGAAATTTAATTACAACTTCGTATAACTTAGTGGTAATGTCTAGATCATTAAAAAGCAACCTGTGAGAATGTAAAAGGATTCTATAAGATTATTTTGGCAAAAAGTAAGCCAATGACATAGAAAGCAGAGACCTTTGGGCCTCAGGAGTGGAAGGCTGGTTCTGGGGAGGGGCTGCACCCTCCCGAAGACCTCCCCTCCTGGGGTCTGTCCTCGTCGAGACTGTCCAGAACCTCTCCCAGATCCTTCTTTGCTCTTAGAAAAGCCAGTGTGATGCATGTGGTCCTGAGCCTGCCTTCTTTTCATCTCAAAAAACATTATCATCACTTCAGCATAATCAAAAGATAAGCATGGGGAGATGTGGAGCTGAGTCATAATTAGGAACGTGGCACATGTTGCCTTTATAAAGCACATCAAACTATTGTTCAAATATTAGGCAGTGTAATCAAGTCTGCAACACATTTTGCTAATGATATTTCCTTGAACTGTTAAACCCATATGTATTCTAGGGGAAATGATTTCCATGTGTTCGACTCATTTCTACAGTATAGGGGAGGATATATTAAAAGGACTAATTTGAAAATGCTTGAAAAATTTCTTCTCCATTAAAAATAACCCATTTTTAAGGAAACAAGTTTTTGTAAAATTTGAATTTTGGTCAAATACCCCTGTGGGAAAAAAACTCTTTAGTGATAACAAATGGATATTATCAACACAATTTGTTCTTGACTTTACTGCCTTTTGTTAAAGCCTCATCAATTTTGATTTGAAGTATAAAATTTGCAAAATGTCCCTCTGAATAAAATGTATCTGTAAATTATCTGACGTGATCTATTTAGTTTCAGAAGTCCCCCTATTTCAGTCCTTTGACATTACCAGGTAATACTTTGAAATAATTTTAGAAGATAATTAGCAGAATCATCTCCAAAATAAGGTAATCAAAGCCCTTTGGGCTTGATCATACTACAAAATATTGATCAGAGAAAACGCCTTAGAAATCTGTGTGCTGTCTCTTAATTGCAAGTGTGGGTATTTTTAAACCTGAAGTAATGTGATCAAATAAGCTGTCAGCAGTGTTCTGTATCAACTATAATTTAACACATCTGTCCAGAGGAGAAGTGAATAATGAATTGCACTAATCAGTCCAGATAAAAGATTTAATTAACATCTCCGTGTTTTTAAAAGAAAGTTTTAAAACTTTTGTTGGTTTTTTTTTTTTTTAATCAGAGTTTGTAATCTAGGGATTCCGTGAAGATGAAAATAAATTGTTCAGATAGATTTTATGAAAATCACTTGAGGTATTTAGTGTTTGGATAAGGTGAAGTCTCTTTGATTTTCCTAAAAAAAAAAATGCTTCATAAAACATAAAATGGCTAGTCAGTAGCACACTTAATACTCTTTTATAAAAACATCTGGGGATCACATGGTTCTTTTATAGGGAATAAGGTTGCTTTGGTAAATTTTAATTAATATGTCTACAAAAAGTTGATGATATATGTATAATTGCCATCAACCAAGGCATAATGTTCAATTTTTTTTTTTAGGGCAATTTTCAGGCATGGAAGCTCAACAATAAATACGTAGTTCCCTGAGGCGACTGATGGGGCTGCAAGTGTTTCTCACAAAATGAATGAACCCCTTGATGAGCCAATGTAAACCTTCATACAGGTCTAAAAAGGGCAGACAGTATAGGGCAGTCTGTAACCACAGGCTGCACTCACTCAGTACACAAGCGACTGAAGCAACTCATGACAATGAGGACAGTGACATGAGAATCTGAATAGAGCCTGTAGACCATGTTTGCAACCCCTTGATCTTAGTCCAGCCTGAGAGAGAATGGAGAGGTCCGAGTCAGAGTGCTAATCTCTGCAGTGATATTACTACGCTGACCCCATTAACTAGATTTTCTTGGTGCCATGTTGAAGCTGTAGTGTAACTAATACTGATAGTTTTCTTCATGCTCACAGGACAACATGTTTAAAGCAGAACAGCAGGAAGGAATCCCCAAACCCCAACCTGGGAGTCAGGCGCCTGGGTCTGGTTCTTCCTCAATTCCTATAGTCTATCTGAGCTTCAGGATTCCCATTTGTAAAATGCAGCCAGTGCTATCTGCCCTAGGACTCAAACACTGTTTCAAATGTGAGGATGTATTTATTGATAGATGCAATGGATGTATAAGAATGGTGCCATGACGTTGATTATTTTTGGTACGCTTAAAGACAGCATAAAAGTGAAAAAGAAGAGGTATTTGAAAATACTACCAGGTAAGGTAATGCGTCTTTTTAAGAAAAAAAATGCTGTGTAGAGCAAACTATGTGTAGTACATAAATATTTATATATCCTGAATTACTAACATATTTCTACATATCCACTTAGAGACAACGATGTGTGTGTGTCTAAAAAATACACCCTATGTTGATAAAACTTGTATGCAAAAATTGGCTTCTCAATTTAGACAATCACATCCTACAAATAGAATCAGGCAGGTTTTACTCTATTTTGAGCCATCTCAAATTTATATGAATTCCAATCCATATAAAAGGATTTGTTTATATGTACAGCTTTAATTGCTTTCAGGATCAAAGGTGAGGAGCTCAGTCTGAAAATAAATACTGAAGCTGGTTTTACATTTTCTGAATCCAATATTATTCTCGTTGGTCATGCAGCACGGGTATCTCATGGAAAAAAACATCACCCTTCTTTTGGAAAATATTTTGTGGCACTAAGTAAAGAGACATTTTCTGTTAGTGTCATCATTTGTGCTTAGCAAGAAACTGAATATGGTAGCCTTTCTTTAATCTGTGGGATGACTCATTTTTGTTTCCTAATGTTTGGTCTGGGCTGTAAATGAGGCAGGGAAGTTAATGTGACGAGAATCTTGGTAATCATGCAGAACCATTTGCCTACTTGATTAAGGTTCAGGTGCAAATTCGCCAAGTCATCTAAATCCTGGCCCCAGTAAGGAGTAGTTGCATGTGACTCTTTCAACCATGAAAACGATAAATGCCGTCAATGGCTGTTGGGTTAAAATAAAAATAACACCAATGCACAAGAGACTACCAAGATGATGTACATTGGGCCTAGAAATTAAGAACTACATCCACAGTCTGTCCAAGAGTTCAGGGATAACAGGCACTCCGCCAGGCCACCCATCAACCTGCACATTCCTATTTTTCTTTTTAGCATTGAGGGAAACAATGGAGACACTAAAAGGAGTAAATTGGTTCATTTTAGACTAATCAAACAATTTGTCTGATGTCTCAAAGATGCTTTCTCTGCAGTGCCTCAGGAAATTGTATGGAAGTAATGATCTTTGATGTATCTGATTTCCAAAGCAGCAGAGATTGGTGGAAACTTTTCCCTCCCCACCACTGGAATTAGCATCATTTAGTCTGACTAAATACATTTCACACCAGACTTCTGTGCATAAAGATATACTGCCCACTGCTGTGAAAATTAGTATAACTTTGGTGAGTCATTTGTTCCAACCTTTGAAAAGAATGAAACTTCGGAACCATACTGAGCTCATGATAACTTTATCCGCATCCGTGATATGGTCTTAGATTTGTAACTTAACCATGAAGCATCAGCTTACTTAGGAAGATAAAATGTCTTCAAGGAAATACGGGAAGACTTGCATAAAGGGAGTCTTTATATCCAAAAGGCTAGTCAAGAGTACGGTCCGAGATTGGTAAATTTCTCATTATGGTGATTTAAAAATTTTTGTGCATATTTTTTGGTGACCTAAAATACTAATGGTGGCCGATGCCTTGGATTTAAATAGAATAATTAAAGCATTGTTTACTGAGAAAATTAATTAGGCATCTCTATTTAAAATTAAAAACATGATGGCTGATATGAATGCTCATGGGTATTACTTGGATATAGGTTGAAGCCAGACAGGCTGATTCAGACCAAGGGATTGTAAAGTCTCTTGCAGGTCATATTGGGTGATGTCTGTATTATTCCTGTTTTGATTGCCATGGCTCTGGTTTAGAAATCTGACCTGTGATGCAGTTATTTCTTGGCAGCGTGAGCCAAGTGACAGGGCCATCAAGTCGTCTTAAAGAATGCCATTGTCCCATGATTTCAAGTAGATTTTCTATACTTAGCTGTGATTATACAGTGTCCCTTGCCTGCCTTTCCCCATGGTTCCATAGATGCTATTACTCAGTGTGTTTCTGAACACAATTAAGTGGGCTAAAACTGGAATGTCACGATGTTCAGTCTGCAATTCAGACTCTTTGTTATACATTTCTAATTATTAGAGCTTTAGAATAATTTCTTTCCTTTATTGTTATAGTTCAAGCAACTCTTTTCTTCACCTAGTAGCCTTTATTATTAGACAACAGCAAATTATACCACTTGTTTTTTAATCCCAAGTGCATTTTAGCAGGTTTGTCCATGTACCATTTCTTTTTCTTTCTTTCTTTTTTTTTTTTTTTGAGAAAGTCTTACTGTGTTGCCCTTGGTAGAGTGCTGTGGCGTCCCAGCTCACAACAACCTCCAACCCTTGGGCTTAAGTGATTCTTTTGCCTCAGCCTCCCAAGTAGCTGGGACGACAGGTGCCTGCCACAACGCCGGGCTATTTCTGTGTTGTTGTCATAGTTGTTTAGCAGGCCTGGGTTGGGTTCCAATCCACCAGCCTCAGTGCATGTGGCCAGTGCCCTAACCATTAAGCTATGACTGCCGAGCCCCACCTGTCATTCTTTTGTTGGATTTTTGGTTCTTATAATGATAATATTAGAGACGATCTAATTTCCCACCATTTCTTAGTCAAGATAACATGAGTATGAGGAAACAACCATTAGAATGGAGAATGGTTTCATCCTGCAAGAGCCATTATTTATTTTAGTTTATCTCCTGCTCAATGACTGTTTTTTCAGTATGTTTAGGTATCAGGACAAAAACACTGTAAAAATTTTCAGTGTTACAAAAACAGAAAAGTTAAATGCTATAAATATTAAATGCTTCTAGCATTCATTAGTACAGCCTTTATTAGTTTAAGAATCCTAATTCTTAGATGGTGCTTGAAATATTTAATAATAGACAAATCGAAAAGTAGTACTGTCATTGTTAAGGTATTTTATAGCAAACTTGCCCTGGTCAACTATTAGATTTATTAGGGTTCACAGTTGTATGTTTTCGTTTTTTTGTGTGTATATAGGGAGGATGAAATTGAGATTTCCCTTGCCCTTAAAAAGCAGAAATAACACAGTGCTTTCAATGCATGCATAACTTCCACCTCATGTGAATGCTTCTAGGAAGATTCATGATTTAGGGCTTGACATAAGTACAACTCATCTTGCATGGAGAGAGCTTTAGGGAGGAGATGCTTTCTGTTGAGAGTTGAGTGGAATTCTATTAATAATATCTTAGAACATAAAAACAACTCAAACAATGAACTTTTAATAATAATATGATACTCTTTTCTCGCAAATATTTACAGAAAGTCTTTCCAAGACATGCCAGTTTATTACATGCCTGTCTATTTATGTCAAGCAGCATAAACCTATTTTGGGATAAATCACAAGTAGTGACACTTAAACAGTGTATCGATGTGTCTGTAATAGAAGTAAATCAATTTTTAGCATTTAATTTACCCCGAATGATTAAAATATACCATTATAAATGTATAATTGCCATGTGTCTTGTCCCTTCAGTAAAATATTACATGACTTTTTTGTACCCATATTCATTTAGTATTCAAATATATTGTATTTAAATCCTTAGTAGGAATCAATTTCTTTTTTCTTTTTTTTTTTTTTGGCCGGGGCTGGGTTTGAACCTGCCACCTCCGGCATATGGGGCCAGCGCCTTACCCTTTTGAACCACAAGCACCACCCCAGGATTCAATTTCTACAATTAACTATGCACCAAAAGATATTCTAGAAAACAATTTGAAATGTGTTCATGAATGTTTATTTGTCCTACTGACTAGCATGGCTGGATAAGGGCAACTATTTTTTAACCTGGTCGTTGGCCAGTATGTCTCCTTGAAGTCCCTCTGGAAGTTCCTTTTTTTTGAGTACCGACAATGGGACAGTGTCAGGAAAAAGAAAAAGGATATCAATAATCACATCTTTTTACCTAACTTTTGAAAAATAACTTTATATTGTGTTGGGTGAATCCTTGGCAACTCCATTCCATGAAAATTCAAAGAAAAAAAAAAGATACGTTCATAGCAGATGTGTTTTCAAGAAATGAATCTGATATCTGTCTTTCTGAGTTAGAACAATGTTACTTGAAGCATTGCTACAATTTTAAGGATTGTTTTGTGCTCCGGCCTCCAATCAGAATTGAGTTGTTGAGTGTTCGACTTGTTATTGGAGAATGTGCTGTAAGATTATTTGAGTAATGAACACTTTCCAGTGCTCATTTTTAAAGTGGCAAACCCCTGCCTCCTTCCCCCTCTTCCCCTGCTATTATAGTGCCTGGTGGTTTCTATAATAGAAGCAGGTAACACTGATGATATTAAAACAGAACAGTGCACACTACTCTCACGCCATTATTCCCCCGAATTTATTTTACTTTACTTTTTTGCCAGCGTTTGTTGTAATGAGTTACACCTGTAATTAGTACACATAGTTCTGTAGTGTGTTCGTTTATGAGTTCAGGAAGAGAGAACTTTCAGCTTCATTTCCCTCTGAGTGTCTGACCTGAGAGCACAGAGGGGACAAAAAGATTGTAACCTCTTTACATAGTCGTGTTTGACCCTTGGCACTCTATTCTCACTTGAGTGTTCATCCATTGTAATGACCGCCTTCCGTATTTAAGGTTAAATGATTTAATGCTAAACTGCGAGTCCCTGAGAACAAAAGCTTTATCAGACTCACGTTTCCATGAGCTCCCGGCTATAACGGAGGAGCTGAATATACACTCAATAAATGGGTATGTATTAGGAAATTTCAAAAAGAAATAATTATTTCCTTCTTATTAGATGTCTTGTCTCCACTGATATTTTTCAAAAGTGAAGTTTATCTTACTGTAAAATTCACAAATATTATACTTCGAGTTGGTGAGCTTTGACAAATATATACAGTTGTGTTCTTTACCCAGACTTTCAGTAAGAAAATGAAAAATAATTGTTTCCAAAGATGTAATCTGGTTATTTGGCTGTCACAATGAATCTCTTGGGTAGGATGAATTCTTTAATAATGAATATTGTTTAATATTTAACCATTACTTTATAATAACTCTAAATTCCCTAATAACCTCTTCCCTAAGTAGACTCCTGCCTCACAAAACCCCAAAAAACTCCCTCCCTCTCAAGAGTAGTTGATCTGGTCTCTGGATGAGGGAGATCATACATGTCCTGCTTCTGTTGTGTTACCATGCTTGGCACTCACTGTATCCAGAAAGATAAGAGACATTTCCTGTCCTAAAGTTGCTTAGAGTTAAGTTGGGGAGATAAACACAGTGACAGGTATATCAAAAATGTGAGCACCCCACTTTGGCTTCCTTGTTGTCCTCTTTTACACCCTACCGAGAGTTCTATTTAATATAATTATGGATGGTCAGCATGTCTTTATTTTTTTGCCTGCTTCACCCTTCTCTGTCCTACTTGCTGGTTATTCTACTTGCATGTACGTTAACCACATTAAACGTGGCCTGAGATGAATGCATTATCTTTCTTCCCATACCCATTTTTCTCCCTTATTTCCCTGAAAACTCCTTGTTTTAGTCAGTTCTAGTTGTTATAGAAAATAAAAATTCTATAGACCTGTGTTCCCCAAACCTGAGCTGCACACTGGCACCATCCAGTACCACTCGAGAACCAGCACAGCAGGAGGTGAGTGGCAGACGAGCCAGGGAAGCTTCATCTGTATTTACAGCTGCCCCCCATCCCATCCCTCCACCACTGCCTGAGCTCATCTCCTGTCACATTAGCAGAGGCATCTGATTCTTACAGGAGCACAAACCCTACTGTGAATGGGGCACGTGAGGGATCATGATGAGAATCTCTTATCTCCTCCAGACTCCCAGTACCCCACTCCCTGGTCTGTGAAAAATTGTCTTCCATGAAATCAGCCCCTGGTGCCAGAATGGTTGGGGACTGGTGGAGGCTGGAGGCCTGACATCAGGGTGTCACCACAGACATGTTCTGTGAGGACTCTCATCCTACTTATAGACTGCGAGCTGCTCATGTTATCCCTACATGGCAGAGATCAATAGATCTCGCTCTCATTTTTTTTTTTCTTTGGTAAGGCTGATCCTGTTTCAGAAAAGATTCATTTTTATGACCTAGTTATTTCCGAAAGGCACCACCTCTCGCTGCCATCACACTGGAAGTTAGGGTTTCAATATAGAGGTTTAGTGGGGGCACAGCATTCAGTCCACGGCATTCCCTCTTCCATTTCTGTCTCAGTTCATGGCACAACCTTTTACCCACTTACACACATCAGACTCTTGGGAGTCCTGTTTGACTTTTCTCTCAATTGTCACATCAAATTTATCACGCATTTTAGTAAATTCTCCCTCTGAAATTCCTTTGAAACCATCTTCGCTTAGTAAGACTGTCACTTTCTCTGTTCTCGTCTTCATTTATATTTATTCTCACTTGGATGCTGGCAACAGGCTCCTAAAGAGTCTTTCTCCCTTAATTTATGTTCTTTTAACACAGGGCCCTGCGTAGTTGCCTGTGACCGTTTGTCACATGCGGCGCCTTCGCTGTGTTAACCTTGTCATTACTCACGCGTGTCCTTTTTTTTCCTGCTTCTCATCTGTGGTGCCCGTTCTGCTGGAGACTATAATGTGGATGTGACAAGAGCCTTCCAAGTCCATACATTTCTTAAGGGACTGCCCCGCCTCTGTTTTCCTGCTGGCGAGGGAGGCGCAGTCCCTTGCCTTTCTCTTCTCCTTCTAGTAACAGCCGATTGCACCATGTGTGGGCATCTGAGCCTTGAGGAGAAAATACCCAGGACAGAAAATGACCTGGGCCCATCAGATGGCTTCTACCTTAGCATGTGCAGCTCAGAGAACCCATTCTGGGAGGAACACCGGGAAAGTCAAGGAGAGCCTCAGTGACCCTCCCTGAGGGGCAGTTGGACCCTTTCGGAGGACTCCAAAGTCACAAGGAGGTATAATCGTGAAGAAGAAGCCGTGAGGTGGGCAAAAGCAGTGCGGGGTGAGGGGTCAGAAGCCCGTTTGTCAGTGAGGAGATGGCAGAGAAGGTGAGTCACACACCTGTCAGAGGTAGACGGTGAGGCCCGTGTGACTTGGCTTTAATTGTCATATCCTCTCCTTGAAGCTGAATTATTTGGCTTTTCTTGGGTTCTCTGGTATATTCACCATCATATGAATCCCTTACTCTACCTCCCCACCTTAAAATTACTTCAGTACAACTGTTCTTTACAGATGAATGAACAAAGTAAAATATTTTTCCCACCTACCCCCTCCACCATAGCCAAAATATCACCCCTTCAGGAATTCCTTATTATGCCATCACCTATGGGGTAGGTTGCATCACTGTTTGATACCAAATCACTTTATATTTACCCATCAAGTTATACTTTAACTGTGTGTGTGTGGTCTTCTCTTTATATAGGGAACAGCTTGATACTAGGACTCTGTCACTCAAATGAGTCCGTATAAGTGAAGAAAAGCTATGGGGGTCAGAGGGATGGAGAAAGCCTTTACCAAGAGGTAATATCTGGGCTCAGTGTTTCCAAGGGCAGGGCCTGGGTCAGGCCATACAGCTGCCCCCGCTGTTGATAGGGTAAAATATAGAACAGTAGAGGGTAGGTTCATCTGGCCTAATTCTCCCTTTTTATAAATAAAGTATTCACACAGGAGAGAGTAAAATAAAGTGATTTTTCTAAAGTAACACATCTTGGTATAAGGATTGCCAGGACACAAATCAAAGTCTCTTCCCATAATGCTGATGCTCATTAGAAGGAGCAAACCTATGGACAGAATCTCATTTTCAAAGTAAAAGAATTTTTGAGAAACAAACATTAGCAAATGATAGCCTCTCCCATTCCTCACACCTTGCATATGCCCAGATTTGTTATAAATAAATAAATTATAAACCCTAATCCCTTGGCTGGGTATTCAAGGATTTTGGGATTTTTCTTCTGCTCACCTTCCTCATATTCTTTCCTCTTACATTTTTTCTTCTTCTTTTTCTTTCTTTTCTTTTTCTTTCTTTGAGACAGTGTCACTTTGTCACCTTGGGTTGAGTTCTGTGGAGTCACAGTTCACAGCAACCTCAACCTTTTGGGCTCAGGCAACCTCTTTCCTCAGATGACTGCCTGGGACTGCAGGCACCTGGCACAACACGCTGCTAGTTTTTTGTAATTTTCGTTAGAGACAGGGTATGGCTCTTGCTCAGGCTGGTCTCGAACTCCTGAGCTCCAGGGATCTATCTGCCTTGGCCTCCCAGAGTGCTGGATTACAGGCATGAGCCGCTGAGCTGGGCCCCTCTTCAGTCCTGGTGGCCTCCATTGCCTTCCCTTAGGTTCAGTATTTTGGTTTCCTCTTCTTTTTATTGCCCGCTTCCTAAGGTCTGACAGGGATTTTTCCTCTTTCTGGGAGTCTAGGTTAAGTTCTCTGATTCTTCCAAGTAATTTCAGCCACTTTTCTTGGTACTGCAATAGCCCTTTTCTTGTAGATTTTTTTAAAAGACAGGAATTAATCACATGATGTGTCATATGAAATTACTTTCACACTTCTGTTATTAGACTGTGCATCGCTGGTGGTGGACATTTTATGCAACCATTTGGACGACAGTGCCTTGAACTCAGTAGATATTTATTGAACACATGATCTCATAGGTTATTTGTTTCTTTCAGCATCTCACTTCCTCTCCACTTCGTAAAATCCCTGGGCTCTTGAGGAATGAGCACTTCCCTTTTAAACCATAAATACCTTTAAGCAACTATATGCCATGTATAAAAGGAGGGGAATTAAAGGACTTTGACTTTTAACAAATTGACAGGAAATATATTAAGCATAAAAATTAAACCAATGAAATAAGTTTTAATAAAAGCTACTGTTTTGTGAGTTTCTGGGGGATTCAGAGCAAAGTAATAGATCAATTCAACCCTCATGGAAGTTTAGTATTAATGGACGAACTGATACAAATGAAGTCAGAAAACATGGAAGTGTGGAAGGAACAGTGACACCAGAAATGACATACAGGAATTCTATATAATTCTGTTGAATGTCTGAGTGTCAGTATTGTGCCAAGATCTGTGTTAGGACACTCATACACTTTAACTCTCTTACTAGGATTAGGGTTAGGTATAATCCCACTGGGCAGACATGAATGGCCATTCTGGGATTCTTACCTTGACCAATTCTTTCTTTTTATGTTAAATTGTTGAGACAGAGTCTCACTCTGTTGGCCACGCTGGTATGCCATGGCATCAGCCTGGCTCACAGTAAGCTCAAGCTGTCTACCCACTTCAGCCTTCTAGAGTGGTAGGATTACGGGCATGAGCCACATACCCAGTCAGAGCCAATTCTTAGCCACCGTGTTGGTGATCAACACCATACAGTCAAGTCACCCCGTTTTGTTTGCTATGACTTTTAGATGGCAGACTCACACAGCTATTTTAGGCTGCTGTATGCCAATGTCACTCATGGAAAATTTGTAAAATTTAGTTTTATTTCTGGCACGATCACTGTTTTAAAGTTATAAATTATATGTAATTAGCAGTATCAACTGAAGGAGATCAAGTATGTTCTTCAGGGTCTAAATTAATCGTACAAGTAGTTATTCTCTAAGCAGATATTGCATCATCCATGTCCAACAGGCTCTTAAAGTATTCAGAATTAATAAAGTAGTGAAGACATTAATCAAGGATGGTATCTATCTGATTTGCATAAATTAATTAACATCAACAGCTACAACAAGCTGCAGCACAGCGGCGCCTGGGAAAACCTTTACTCCCGCTGAAATGAGGTAGTGAGCCTGCAGGGCAGAGAAGGATTCTATCTCCAAATACACGCCAAGGTCACCGTTGACAGTACACGAGTGACAACACAGAGCTACATCACAGTAATGCGCTGGTCTGCAGAAAAATATGGAGAATGCGAAGGCTTGATGGCTGTTCAGCGTTTATATTTTAGCACTGCATTGAAATGTCTCTGCACTGTAATGCTGAAAATAGGTGTTAGTATTTTTTTTTATTATTTGTCAATTAAACAAATTCTTTTCATGAATTAAGGCTTAGGAACAGGAGTGGGGCAATGGAGGAGAGAACATAGTGACCAGTTCTTGTCCTCCAGTGTATGTGGAATTTAAGGAAACCTTTGCTTGCCTAAGTTGTGTTCCCATGTCAAGACCAACCCATTCATTTGGCAGGCACTATCTTCACGCTAGCTTTACTAACTCAATGTTTCATGTATTTATTCAATACATGTTGTTGGGAACCTGATAGCCAAATGCTACTGTCTTTGATCGTGGGAATATGGAGCTCAGAATTCCTGATTTCAAAGGGCCCAGCATCTGAAATCGAGTGCTTTATGCAAACAAATAGTCACAGACTGACAATTCGTGCAGATGCTTGGAAATGTGCCGCTGGTCCCTCCTGAAGAGGACTTGAGAAGTTGTCAACAGAGAAAGAAAAATTTAGAATTGCAGATATCTGAGCTTGGCTGGCACAGATGAGGAGAAAGAACGTTTCAGAGAATGAGAGCACCGTGTTAGTTACTCTTCGTAGTTCCTGGAGTTGCTCTTGTCATGGATTTGCTGTGCTGAGTTTGGGGCAGTTGTTGTTAGTTAATTTACGCAGCTTTTGTTGGTGAGGGCAGAGGAAGGGCAAGAGAACTTACAGCAGGAGAACTTCTGTAGTAACTCTGTGCCCAGCACACACTGGGAGATGTTTGAGCCTTGGCTCCTTTCACCTGCTCCTATTGGCTGTCAGAGACAAGGGCTTCTTTACAGCTTGTGGGTAACTGGGGGACATCATGATAACTGTTCTCCTTTAGTACAACTGGGGCCTTTGGGAGAAAAACATCCTGAGATCTGCTTTGGCCAATGGATACCTCCTTTGTACAGTTGGGGTGGTCTTTTTAGCCAGATAGAGCACCAGCTGGACTTCCCTGCCTGACTAAAAAGGTGAACTTTCTTAAGGCATCACCTGAATAGCCGCGATGGATTGTTTATTTGGCCAGCGGAGGAGAAGTTTTTACTGTATGGAACAAGATCACATTAGCAGTTTAAATATACCTACAAAGCTGCTTCTTACAAACTTGGCTTAGTTATGCCGTGTACAAGAATAAAGTATAATTTGTTCAAACTTCTGAAAAGATCAAAATTGGGTCACTGTATATTTTTCTCTGAATACAAGAAATGTTATAGTATTATTACATGTGTAAGGGCCTCAGTTCATAAACAGGAACGGGATGTGGGAATGCTGTCTGGGAACGCTTTCCTTTCTGGCTCCTGACTTGTTACTTCTTTAGCACAGAAGCTTAAAATGTGTGGGATCTGATGTCTTTCTTGCCCGAGATAATGCTTATTAATTGCCCTTGGTCCTTTTTATGGTAAAAGTTGTTAATGTGTACTGGTAAATGATGAAATAGCATGTGGGCCATTTATTTCTGGAACACCATTCACGTGGTCTGGCTCCCTGTTGTCCCAATAGTCCTTCCTCATTGGATTTCCATATGTATTGGAATGTTTTCTTTTTTTTTTTTTTTTTTTTTTGAGACAGAGTCTCATTATATTGCCCTTGGTAGAGTGCCATTGCATCATAGCTCACAGCAACCTGAAACTTTTAGGCTTAAGTGATTCACTTGCCTCAGCCTCCTGAGTGGCTGGGACTACCGGTACCTTCCACAATGCCTAGTTATCTTTTTGTTGTAGTTGTCATTGTTGGTTAACAGGCCTGGGCCGGGTTAGAACCTTGCCAGCCCCGGGGTATATAGCTAGCACCGTAACCATTGAGCAACAGGTGCCAAGCCATGGAATATATTCTTTAACCTGGAGTATTTTTTCAGAATAGCATTTGTATTCAATGGAGAGTATGCAGCAATGTCATTTAGATAGTGAAATGTTGGCATTCTTTGGGAATAGTGTAAATTTTTAAGAGAGCACTTTGCTTTTGATAGGGTTGGGTATCAGTGGAGTCATCATTTCCTTCCCAGGATCACAGAGAACTTTAGCACACCAAGAAACATACATGGTTGGAAGGACTTTCAGGTGTTAAAACTTGTCTGCATTAGAATCCACTTTGTACTGTGGGTGGAACACCTGTGGCAGAAGTTATAAAAGGAATGTATCTGCGCCAGCCTCAGCCCTACTCCTCCTAGTGTAGTCAAGGCCTGGAACTTGGCAAGAAGGCAGAAGGCTGTACTAGAAAAAGCCTGGGCTTTGACATCAAATAGATTCTGATTCTGTGAGAGAAGAATTCCTGAGCAGGCAAAGCCAGCGAGGCCTCGTAAGTGACATTAACCTAGCTTGATCGGCAAACCGAACTGAAACCTGGGCTATCTCTTGTAAATGCCTATATAAAAGAAGAAAATAGAATTTATGCTCAACCAATCACGAATAGCCAGGAAACTTAAATTTATATGACTAGGACTTTCCAGCAGGATAGATTTTAGATAAAGCAACTTTACAACTGTAACCAATCAAATATTTTCTTTGTATGACATCCACATTCCCTCTATTAAAGCCTGTCAATTATATTTCTTCAAAGGAGCCCCTTACCCACTTCTGCTTTGGAGTTGCCAGATACCTGTTTCAGATGATTGCAGGGAGGATTAAATAAGCCAGGAGTCCTCAAACTTTTTAAACAGGGGGCCAGTTCACTGTCACTCAGACCGTTGGAGGGCCGGACTGCAGGCCCCGCCCGGGATGAGTTGGCTGCTAAGCAGGACAGGCAGCAGTGGCAAAAACACCCAGCGGGCCGGATAAATGTTCTCGGTGGGCTGCATATCGGGCCTTAGTTTGAGGACTCCTGAAATAAGCTGATACAGAGGAGGTGCTCAGGATGGTAACTGACTCAGTAAGTGCTACATAAACTAGTTTTATTATTAGTGGTAATAGCACTAAAAATAAATTCTCCCAGGTTTTTGAGAGTATCAGACGTGACTACCCAACTCAGGGCAATAACTTTTAGCATGAAGCCCAGGTAATGAGGGGATTTGGGTTAAAGATGAGAATGGGTCGTGTTTTTAATGAATCAAAGTGACCAGGAGGTCATTAAGTGACAGGAGAGGTAGAAGCAGAGCATTGTTATATGAAACAGGTGAATTTTATAGTATTTCTTAATCTATGGGTAATGTAATAACAGATGAGCAATTCAAAGTGGGGAGGATGCCACCCTCATTTCTGGAGCGGGAGAATAACATTTGAGCAGATAGCAGGGTGGGGCCCACAGGGTTTCTGTTAAGGTAAAAGCTGGACCTTCATGTAGAAAAGTTTGGGAATGTGGAGGGGAAGACTTGATACCACTGATGGAAATTCCAGAATGCTTAGCGCAAGGGGAAGTGCGTGCTGGGACTTGCTGTCAGGGAAACTCTGTCCTAGGGCTTGCCGCGTCAGTGGGACCAAGGATAATGGGCTGTGAGGCGCTGTTGGTGCAGGGTGTTTAGAGAATTCTCACTGGCTGGTTTGCTGGGAGACGGCAGTTGGCAGCCTCAGCCTTGGCATGTTTCCTGATGTTCACAAGGCCCTACTGTGTGTAAGGCACAGGTCTACGGGGAAAATTTCTGTAGAATCTTCCTTATTTGCCCCTGTATTGGCTTTATACTTACTCCTCTTTGATTTAAGGAATATCTGGCTTCACACACATGGACACTTCTACCTGGATTTGAGCTCCCTGTGGTTTTGACCACCTTCTGGAGATGGTAGGAACCGTTATTGAGAAATTATTCTGACACATGTTAAAAACACAGAGCCATATTTTTTTTTTTTTTTTTTTTTTTTTGAGTAACTACAGTAGGGGAGATGTCAGTGTACATCTTAGGTCAACTCTGGAAACAGCAAAGACAGGTAGAGGTTTATAGCTAATGTGCAGAATGAGAGGGTCAGTGGATAGAAAATCACTAAGAAGAAGCTGAGTAGGCATTAAGGCTTGGAGAATGGGGAGACTGAGTAGATATCCAGGGTGGGCTTGGGATTCTTGATAACCTGTGCTTAGTGGGTGAAAGGCAAGGTCTAATCAGGAAGAGGTCTGGAAAGAGACTGACTAAAATTTGGCAAAGGAAGACGCCTTCATCCAGTGCATACAGAAGGCTTGGCTTCCTCTGTTTTGGTACCTTACCCTTTAGTCTGGCTGAAAACCTCTGGACTTGCTTCTTACTGCACCTTCCAGCTGTCATTTCTGAACCTCAGATTCTTGAAATCGAAAATAACGTCATTCCTTACTTTCTACTTAAAGTCACGTGGTTTGAGAAAGTGCTGGGGACCAGGATTCAGAGAGTTCACATCTCAGTGACACCGGGGGTTCTTCAGATGTCTGCTCATTTGACACACCTGGGTAGTTAAAACGAGGAAGCAGCAAATAAAAAACAAAATCCTCTATTTGGCCTCACCCCAGGCCCGTCAAATCTGCACTTCCAGGGGTGGGCCCAGGCATTACTATTTTTTGTAAGACTTGGCTAAGGATTGTGATGAGTAGCCTGGTGTGAGAACAAAGACACCCAAGATTCCTTGGTCAGGACCTGAGGGTCTCAGGCTCATCCATAAGCACTAATAAAACAGAAGAAGACGGATCGTTACTGTGAGGCGGGCCCTGCTTTCCTCAGAAGGGTTATTTATTCAAGGAGAGAATTAGTGTGGGTGCTAAGAACCCGTCTCTGATTTCTTAATCGGGCCAAATTTATTTCTGAAATAGCCACAGAGATTCTACGGAGGGTAGGGAGCATTAAGGGTCCTCTTATTTCTTGAATAATATTTCACCCTGAATGATTACTCCTTTTTACAAGTTTCTTTTCTCTTCTTCTTGATCTGTACTATTGCATCAGGGCCGGAGACGTGTTATGAATGACTTTAAACAATTTCTTTCTTCCAACTTTTCAGATTGCATTTTGAACAGAAAAGCGATCCAGATTCAATTTTAGTCTTCTCATATATCCTAAATGACTTTATCAAGCAATCTAATTTCCAGATTTGGTTTTATTTTTCTCGTATTTTTCTAAATGTGCTTATCAAGCAATCAACTTTTGCATCCCATATGCACTGAACTATATTAGAAAATAAAATATTAAAACCAAAGAGCAGAAAGTATAGATTACCAAAAGATTAAGGTAGTCATAAAATGTGCTTATTTCCTATGTAAATGAATGAAAGGTTGGTGTATTCAGCACAAACTATGTTTAGAATATTAATGCATCAGGGTATAGCATGCTGTGCGTGGTACCTGACTTAATGGGATCACGTGATGGGTACTGAACAGTTGCATTCCAACATATGCTACTGAAAGTTTTTCTTTTTGCTAAGGAGTGCAAAGTGGAAGCAGAATATCAGACAAAATAATTATTATTCAAATGTAGAGTAATGATCTTGAGTTCAGCATGTGATGAAAGCTGATGACGAAAGTAAATGCCAGACCCATAGGTTTTGCTATTTTGGTGAACCAGATATTTTCATAGTGATTTCTAATAGTAATGCATGAGAAAATTTATTTTATTTATTTATTTACTAGCCACAGATAATTAAAATAGAGAGTAGAGTCAACTTGGTCCACTTCTTTTCTGTATTATTTAGGTGGATCTTGAATACATTTAGAAGGATTTTTTTTTTCTTTTTTGGAGACTGAGTCTCACTCTGTTGCCCTGGGTAGAGTGCTGTGGCATCATAGTTCACAGCAACCTCAAACCCTTGGGCTCAAGCAATTCTGTTCCCTCAGCCTCCCGATATCTGGGACTACAGGTGCCCTCCACAATGCCTGGCTATTTTTTTTTAGACATGGATTTCTTGATTTTGCTCAAGCTGGTCCTGAACTCCTGAGTGCAAGCAATCCACCCACTTGGGCCTCCCAGAGTGCTGGGATTATAGGTGTGAGCTACTTAGCCCAGCACATTTAGTAGGATCTGAAAAAGACTTAAGAGAGAACAATGGTATATAATGACTAAATTTTAAGAGCAAAAGTAACTAAATTTAATATTTTACCATAGGGAAAAATGTTGGATATTCTATATAAATGATTGATTTAAGATTTCACTACAAATAAGTCTCATCTCCTAGATAGTGATATGAAATTGATAATTATAAAACAACTTAATTTACTCAGGATTCAAGGGAAGCCAAATTTATTGAATCATGGGATTAAAAGGAATCACATCAAGACATTTAGCTTAACCATTTTTTTCTTGAAGTTATGCATCAAAAAATATGTTTGAAAAGCTGTCCTTTGTGATATGTGGCTCATAATGTTTTCCCACAGTGAATATTTGTTTTTCTTTTTAAATATACATGTCCCCTACCAAAGTTTTAGTTCCTGTGGGCAGGGAGCATATCCTTTCTTTATATTCCTAGTTTTTATAACAGTGCTTTGAAGAGCAACAGAGGAAGCTTAGAGGATCAATGGTGCTTAAAATCTGTTCAATAAACAGTTTTGGTTTTTACTTTTTCATTTCTGACCTGTTTTAAAATACTGCCAGTGAAGAGGTATCCTACCTTCCTCTGGTACCCAACTGTCAGATTTTGCTTATACTTAGTTTAATTATTCATTCTGAATTAGAGAAAAAGAAAGATTTGACAGATACACATTTTTAACAAGATGTGTTTATGGCAGGAGTAGAAATGTAATTCACAGTGTGGGTGGAATCACAGCCATATGTCTCCCTAATCAACTTAAATCCTGCCTGCCAGAAGTTAGCCATGTGCTCCTATTGTTACTTCACCAGTGTATATTCATATCTCATTATCTGCCTCTTCAACTAATTCAGATTTTATGATGAATCAAATGGGTAGTGGGATGAAATTTACTCTTGCTTACTAATCTTAACTACAGGGAAGTTCAATCAATGGTCATCTAGTTTGCAAAGGGAAAAGTTAAAAAACTTTGTAAAATATCTAATATTAATTCATCATTTATAACTGTCCATGGAAAGAAACTCAGATTGTCTGATGCACTTTATCAGTGCCATCGTATGAACTCAGTATGAGTCTATATATGTGATTGAAGATGGTTTTATAAATCATTGTGTAAGTGTTATAAACCAAACTTATGTGGTCAGTCACTAAGTCATGAGGCTCAGGTATGATAAAATTTTGTATTTATTTTTATGAGAAAAGATCTGTTGAGGCCAGCAGAGGTGGCTTATGCTAGAAATCCCAGCACTTTGGAAAGCCAAGGTGGGAGGATTGCTTGAGGCTAGTAGTTTGAGACCACCCGGTTCAAGAGCAAGACCCTGTTTCTACAAAAAAAAAAAAAAAAACAAAACAAAAAACAAAAAAAAATGAGCTGGGTGTGGTGGTGGCACACACTTGTAGTCCCAGCTACTTGTGTGGCTTAAAAAGGAGGATCACTTGAGCCCAGGAGTTTGAAGTTGCAGTGAACTATGACTCCATTGCACTCCAGGCCAGGTGGTAGAAGGAGACCCTGTCTCAAAAAATAAATTAAAATAAAATAATAAAATACAGTACAATTTTACAAAATAAAAATAAAAAAATAATTTACCTATTGCACAACATTTTAACTACAGTTAATAATATGTTCTTGAAAAATGTTCAGAGAATGAGCATAAAGTGCTTTCACCATAGATATGATAACTGTGTAATGCATATATCTGTTATCAATTAGCTGGATTTGGTCATTCCACAATGTGTATATACTTTAAATATTGTGTTGTACATGGTAAATATATACAATTTTATCTGTCAATTTAAAAATATTAAAAATAAAAAGTAACAATTATGAAGTGATTATTGTAAGACAAAAAGCTGATTGAAATAACTGTGTATCAGTTTACAGTAGGTCCTCTGATCAGGTTGAAATTGTTAAACCAAACTTAAATAATTGGATCTATAGCTATTTATAATTTAATTTATGCTACTTTAGTATACATATATATCGTTTATTTTAATTTTAATATTTTATTTCAGATTAATATGAGGGTACGTACAATTAGGTAACATTGCTGAGTTTGGCAGGTAAAGTCCGGGGTATAGTTGTATCCTTCATCTAGGAAGTGTGCCTTAGACCCATGCGTGGCAGCTATTGGGTGGGAACTTACTGAGCCCCTCCCTTCCTCTCCTTGATTTTAATTGCGATTTTCTTTTGGATGGGCCTATAGTTGTTAATCTACTAGTTTCAATGTAGTATTCTTGCTTTTCCATTCTTATGATATTTTTTACTTAGGAGAAAGTTCTCCAAGACCTTCCAGGTTGTTACAGAAAGATGCAGAATCTCCGTCTGTTTGATGGCTGTGTAGTATTCCGTGGGTACATATTCCAGGTGTTAGTCCATTCATGGGTTGAAGGGCACTTGGATTGTTTCCACGTCTTTGCAGTTGTGAATTGAGCTGCAATGAACATTCAGTTGCCAGCGTCCTAGGGTAAGATTACTTATTTTCTGGGATTGCTGGATCAAATAGAAAGTCTACTTTTAGTTCCTTGAGGATTCTCCGTACTTCTTTCCACAATGACTGTACTTGTTTGCCATCCCACCGATAGTGTAGGAGTGTTCCCTTCTCTCCTTACCTATGCCCTCATCTATTGTTCTCGGACCTTGTGATTTGGGCCATCCTCACTGGAGTTAGGTGATATCTCAAAGTGGTTTTCTTTGCATTTCTTTGATAATTAGGGACAGTGAACATTTTTTTAATGTGTTTTTGGCCATTCATCTGGCCTCATGAGAAAAGTTCCATTCATGCTTCCTCCCTGGTTCTTAATGGGGTTATTTGCTCTTTTCTTGTTAATTTGCTTGAGTTCATTGTAGATTCTGGTTATTAGCCCTTTGTGTAAGACTCCATTTATAATCTTAGCCTTTCTGTGGAGTTCACTAGGAGGGAGAACTGTAGTACTGTTTTACATGCATTTATTTTCTTTCCCCTGAAAAGACTGATCATTGTTCTGGGTTCTTTAGGGAATAATTTATCTGTTAAACATTTTCCTTTTAGGGATTGCTGGTTGATTCAGTCATTCATTCAGGCAGTGATCCAACATTTGTTCTATTGAGCATTTATTGATACCATTAGGAAAATATTGAAGTGGAAAAAAATGTCAAACTGGAAAAACAAACTGGAAAATACAATGGATACAGGTATTTTCTTCCTTTCAGAGAGCACTTAATTTCTTTTGAGAAGATCATGCAGCCTATCGGTTTATGATACACAAATAATTTATGGTTACAATAGAGGCAATATGCTTTTTGAAAAGAATTTAAACAGTCTGGGTGTTGTAAATTGTGATTTTTAAAAATCGAAGAGCCAACATTTTAATATGTAAATATCTTTGCTTATGTAAAAAAGAATGACTTAATAAATAGCTATTTCACTTTTAGACTTGAAGTATAAACATGATGATAATTCGTGATACTGCCATCATTTTGGTTAGTATGAATTTACCCATTCATGTTTGCTCTCATTTTGGATGATTGATTCTAATACAATTACATATTTCAAATTAGTAGGAAAGCAGTCAACATAGTATAAAATATGATCTGTTTATATGTGTGTTTTTCTAACTTGAGGATGCTTTTAATTTAATAGTGTAACTTCTGTTTTGCAGTGTGGCTTGAAACTATAAGTGGTATAGGCAGTTTATGTATGGTTTGGAATAAAGGTAGTCACACAGCAAATGCTTATTTGGGAAAAAATATTTAGAAACACAGCCAGCTGTTATTATTTTCTTGATGCCATAATTTTGTATTTTTTGTTTGAGTGGTTACGCAGTCCTGTGGGGATGGTATGGGTGTGGTGATGTTGTAATCGTTACTGTTTCTTGATGTTTCTTTCTTACTTAGATGTCAGTTCTAACATAGACAGGTCCAGCTTTGCCTGGGATTGGTGTGGGTTACAGTTGTGGAATGTAAATTGTTAAGAACATCTTCCTGTCTTGTAAGAAGTGGTCTGCTATGGATGATGAAGTGCGTGGTTGCTGCCATCACAGAGCACGTTGTAAGAAGGGTTGTTTGTGAATGAACTAGTTTTTTGTTTTTGTTTGTTTGTTTGTTTGCAGTTTTTGGCCGGGGCTGGGTTTGAACCCGCCACCTCTGGCATATGGGGCTGGCGCCCTACTCCTTTGAGCCATAGGCACCACCCGAATGAACTAGTTTTGAAAGTTGACCACCCTTCCCTAGATTCTTATGAAGACTGACGTGAACAGTTACATGGTGAGGAAACATTTTACACACTCCCATAGGATCACAGATATCCAAATTCCCATTTCAGTCTTTTTTTGAGTTCTTATCAAGCCTCTGCTTGGACACTGTGACCAAATAGAAACTATAATTTCTCCCTGCTTCTGAGCTGCGCTTTTAAAGTCTCAGGACAGAGGTTCAGCTGCAAAAACCATATAAAACTCACTGCAGCTAATTGTTCTTGCACTCATGCCACTCCATCAGGCCTCACCTTCCTTCTCTCTCAGTTGCCCTCTGCGTTGAGTTCTCACTTCACGTTCTTAACTGCAAGGTACGTCTATGTGGAGTAAAAGCAAAACCAAGATTTCCCCCAGGGGGACACTTTGGAAGCATGCCAGTGACATTTCTGTGTTACTGTGGTTGAGTGGGTACCATGAACTTCTCTCTGGATTCTAGAGTTGCTAGACTGTGCATTGTAAAGAGATGTTTTTTATCCTTCTAGCCTTTGAGATAGCTGTGACGTCACTCCTATAATTAAAAACCCTGTATATAATTTTCTGAGTTGGGAAAGTAACTCTACTATGCATTAATTAAAAAAAATACAACTTTTTTCTTGGTTTTATTATACAGTACATTTTTCAAAAATGACCACCCTGTAAGGTGAGAAAAGACTCTACTTTCTTGGATTCCATATTTTACCAAACATCGTGTACTGTTGTAACAAGTCATGATACTGTTGCCTTTAGTATTGAAATAACTGATAGGACGTGCTGTGTCAGTTGGTAATTTTGCATCTGTCTTGTCATCATCCTGTTGGCCTGAGCATTTATCTCACGAACTACTATTATTTTATTATAAACAACTTTTATAAACCCGAAAATCCTTTTATGATTTATAATATAATTAGGACAGTTTTCTGATGGTAAATAGGTGAGCAGGAAAGTTATATTACCTAAGAACACCATTTCTGCTATAAAATGAGGTTTTGGGTCTCAAGGAGTTAAGTGCCATTGCTTTGTCCCTGCCTGAGGGACCCAGACATTGCCTTACCTATGGCCCTAAAGCCTAGACTTCCAGTATCAGCAGCATAGGGCACTGCCAGCTAGCCCTCAACATATCTGTGGAGAAAATTCTAACACCCTTTCTATTTCCAGAAAGCTCTGATTTTCAGATACTTCTGTTGCAAGGAATGAGATCTGGTTACCTGCATCTTCCGTCCATAGGGGGGTGGGGACACACGGAAGAAACCGACATTTCCTTTCACGCGATGATGCTGTAGCTATTTGAATCCTGCTGGCATCCAGTTTCTTCTCCCAGTCTTCCTGTGAATGTTTTCAAGATCTCTGACTCATCTTCACTCAAGGAGGGAGGCTATTAACTCAGAGGTGGAACATTATTCGTACATCTGTGATTGCAAGCAAACACACCAACCCTTATTTGTTTACTTGTTCTGGTAATCCCATCTGAAATCAACCAGGCCCTGCAGGGTCTATTTTAATTACTATAGTTAAACTATCTTTCCTTCCAATGCTCTGTGATTAATTTTGTGATCGGTGGAACTCCTTAGAAACCCACAGATATAACCTCTTTGGAAACACGTACTGACGTGGACACAGGACGATGCAGCCCTGGCCCATACGCAGAGCACTTGTTTGGCTTGTGCTGTGACCTGGATTGCTGATGAGGTGGTGGAAGTGGTGATAGAATCCAAATCTTATGCAAACTCATGGTTTAAAGAAGCGTCCTTTTGGCCAGGTGCAGTGGCTCACACCTGTAATCCCAGCACTCTGGGAGGCCAAGGCTGGTGGATTGCTTGAGCTCAGGAGTTGGAGACCAGCCTGAGCAAGAGTGAGAACCCGACTCTACTTACAATACAAAAATTAGCCAAGACTTGTGGGTGGCGCCTGTAGTCCCAACTACTTGGGAGACTGAGGTTGACCCCAAGAGATTGAGCTCACTGTGAGCTATGATGATGCCTGGCACTCTAGACTGGGGGACGGAATGAGACTTTGTCTTAAAAAAAAAAAAAAGAATCTGTCTTTCCAACATTCTTATCTGGATGTCAGTTAATTTGGGGGGGTTCATGGATAGGAAGGGTCTTTACGGGAGTCAGGCAGAGGTGATTTTAGCTCCAAGGGATCAAGAAAAAGAGAATCTAAAGAGACAATCAACCTTAATAGATTAAGTTATGTCAAACACGTGTCAGTAGTGTGTGAGAACCAGCAACTCCTTCCGAAGGTTACTTTGGCTTAGACAGTTACCTGAGCAGCCTAATTGTCTATTCATTTCACATCCACCTGGTGTGAAATTGGCAGTGCTTCAGAAAACATTACCGAACCAGGTAGCTTCTCTTTCTTTTCTTATTCCAGAGTCTTTTGAAAATAGTCATCTGTTTTTCTTCCTGATAGATTTGAATTATTTTCTTTTGTTGAATTTGATTTGTTTTACTGCTTTTCAGTTTTCGGCAGATTGGCTCATTCATTTCTATCAGAGTGTGGATAGATCCTGAGAACAGGGCCCTTACATCCTGCATATGGGGTTTGCAGCTGGCGGCCTGAGTCCCAAGTCGATTTCTGTTCACTTGGGGGGCTACATACGTGTATCCATTGCTTCCCATCTTGACTTTCAATGATTAAACAAGAAAGCCTGTAAGTGATTAAATAGCAGTGGTTTACTTATTATATTTCTCAATCCCATAGCTTAATCAGAATCCTACTTCCTTTTTTTTTTTTTCATTTACCAAGACCTGGCATAATTTCACATAGCCTGGCGATTTCTCTGACAAGACTGTGATGTCCTTCCGTCATTAGGTAATGATTTTCTTTTCTAATTTGATAACCTGCTTTCAGTTCTCTAGTCAATATCCCTATAGTGAGCCATTTATGGAAAGAACGTTCATTGTGAGTAGCATAGCCAATTAAATGGAGAATAATTGGTTTAGTGGAGTGCCTTGAAAACCTTCCCTGGTTCAGAATACTGCAGAAAATTAACAGTCCTTTCTCGTGCTGCTGTGATTTTTATCCTTCTCTCAAACCTGACTTGCCTAAGTAGATTTACTCTACCATAGATGGTTTTATTTGATTATAGTAAATATTCTGTTTGGCTCTATAAACCATAATGAAGCCTTCTTTGCCATGTAGTTGGTGATGTAATCTATTCTATAATGATATTAGGTGATAATGAAAGCAGATATTAGAGACATAACCATTTTCGTAGTTAATAGGGAAGCAATGTGTTCTAAGTAATGAAGTTAGGACTTCAACATGACATTGTTGACATATATTAACTCTGTTCTAGAAGACTCCTCTTTGGACCTCGGTCAGTATAATTTGAAATGTCCCTAGACTTGTTTACCCGTTAGATGCTTTGCTGTGACTTGCACACAATCACTCCTAGCATCATTTATATGGCAGAACCCCAGAATAAAAACCACCAAACCCAACCCACGCACCATATCACCAACCAAACAATCAAAAATAAGAACTAATAAAAACTCTGAAGCTTGAAACGGTAGAAATGAAATAATGTTTATTGTCCTTGGATAAGTAAAACCCATCTATTATTTGAGTGGCAAATAGCTAGCAACATTTGTACACATTTTTTGAAAAAAGATGGGGATATTTTAAAGTCAATTTCTCCACCTTTAGTTGGAATATTTGAAGTCACATTAACCTGTGACAGCAACACAAAGAACTTGAGATTACCAGCAGCAAGGACCTCAACACATTTGTGCTCATTTTAAAAGATGCTGCTTTCGAGTGATTACTATTATCCAGGCTCTGCCTTGTGAGATTAGAAAGTTTTCCTCATTCACTTGGGTGTACCTAGTGCAAATCATTTCTTGCATACATTCTTTATACATTTGTACTCATAGACAAGCACACGTACAATATTTTCTTAAAAGAGGGAATCTTGAGATGTTGCCCTGGCTGGAGTGCTGAGGCTATTCACAGACGTGATCACAGCACACACCAACGGTGAACTTCTGGACTCAATGGATCCCCTTGCCTCAGCCTCCAGAGTGGCTGGGACTTGTATATCACAGTGCCTGACCTAGAATTTTAACCTAAGACTTATGTAAATGAGAGGATTATACTATATATAACGTTCTCCACCTGGGTTTCTCACAAACAGTATATTCACAGGGAACTTTTTTGTATCAGCCACATACTTCATTTTTTCTAATGGATACCTAGTGTTACATTGTAGCATGAACTTTACCTTCTTTCCTGTTTGTTTTCCACATATTAACTGAAGTTTAATGCAGTTACATGAAGCAAGTGAACCTTAGCCTTATTTTCCCTTCTGTAAATTTTTTTTTCTTTTTTGTCATTTCTTCTGATATGTTCAGAGATAAATGAGTTGTATAGGCAGGAAGAATTGCATAGCATGTTTTTTTTTTTCTCCTTGATATCTTTTTTCTCCTAGAAATAATATATAAGTCAAATAGACAGTGTTTTTTTTTTTAGATAGGATCTCACTGTGTTACTCCTGGGCTCATGCAATCTTTCTGCCTTAGTGTCCCCTAGTAGCGTGGACTACCCTACCGGCATGTACCACTACACCCAGCTATTTTTTTTTTTGTTGTTGTTCTTATTGGAGTTTAGGGGTCTTGCCCTTGTTCAAGCTAGTCTCAAATTTCTGAGCTCAAGCAATCTTCGCGCCTCAGCCTCCCAGAGTGCAAGGATTTATAGGTGTAAGCCACCGCTCCTGGCCTCTAACAGACAGTTGACACACACTTTTAAACTAAGCCACTGTATGTTAAGACTGGTCTGGAAAACGAATGCAAAGCCACAGGATCACATCACTGAGGACAGTAGTATCTCCTCTTATTGTGAATATAGTTTTGAGCAGTTCATGAGGATGCAGGGCAAAGCATGTTTGGGTAAAGGATTGGGAACAGATGACCCGGTTGGGGAGGCAGATTTCTTTATGCTCCCCACGTGATATTCTTGTGTTCTCCACCTCTCACTCTATAAAATGGTAGCACATTATCTTGGTCAGCAGCCCTGTGTTCCATATGAGAGTTAGACCATGGTTCTTTAGGAGACCTTGGGTCTTTTGTCTAGCTGCTAGTAGAGGCAGCTAAATCTGCAGGGCAAGACTGCAGCAGAGAATGCAAGACGGTGGATTCATGGACCTGATTAGACAGGAAATGAGGCAGGGGGTGTGCATGTGCACTGAGAAAGGGGAGGTTCTGATGTCGTACAGTAAATCATGCTGTGTAAGATTAACCAGCGAGTAGATTGCAACGTCAAAGGACTACATGGCTAAATTTTTGTTTTTA
The DNA here is from genome assembly GCA_963574575.1 of Galagoides demidoff. NCBI lineage: Eukaryota > Metazoa > Chordata > Mammalia > Primates > Galagidae > Galagoides > Galagoides demidoff. The sequence goes on from CAUYQV010130387.1 coordinate 31,415, forward strand.
GATTGATACCAGGATAAATATAAGATTTACATTGTTTGCATTTCTAAAGATGAGTCTAAGTGTATTTCTGATCAAAGCAATCCTAATAATTTTTTCACTGGGGTGTCCTTCTTTATACATTCAAGGCCAACATATTCTCAAACCGAGGCTTGGAATAGTGAGTACTTAAGGTTCATCTTACCCAGGAAGCATGCTACAGACCTGTGTGTTGTTCCCAACGGTGGGAACTTGCCAAACCCACCATCTCCCTTGAATTTTTCTCTCATGTAAGCAGGTAGTTGTTAATCTACTAGTTTCAACTGAATATTGAGTACTATGTGATGTTTGTTTTTCAATGCTTGTGATACTTTACTGAGAAAAGTGTTCCTTAAAGCCCTCCAGGTTGTTACGAAACATACCAAATCACCACCTTTTCTTTTTTATAGCTAAATAGTATTCCATGGTACACATATACCACAATTTATTTATCCATTCATGTGCTGAAGGGCACCTGAGTTGTTTGCATATCTTTGCAATTGTGAATGGTTAAATTTTTCAGGTCTAAAGATGATGAGAATTCGACTTGTGTGTGCTAACAGTAGAAAGAGGAAGAATTTGAGGGTATTGGTGCTGAGGGTAGAGCACAGCCCAGTGCTGGCTCTTCTTTCCTAATTATTTTGGGGACTGGGTAAAGGGGGAGGGACTTTTTTATCCAGTAGTTATGCCCTTTTCATAAACAAGTTATTTGATTTTTGAGATCCAAATTTTAAAACACTATGTACGTTTAAAACAATAGCGTTAATTGTTGTTTATTTTTTAAAAAGTGTTTATTAGGAACATGATTCTACTATGAAATTTTCTGAACATTTTCTTGCCATAAAAAGTGAGTACAGTCATATTGTGCAGAATCATTTTGACCTTAATTATAGATGTTTTCTAAGAAAACAATGAAATGTATTCTGGGAAGAGAATAAGTATACAAAATACTCTTTCATTATCTCAGTGTAATTGTATTCAGTATTTTGCTTTTAAAATTAGCCAATATTAACTATGGAAAATTATAATTGCTACAAATTAATAGGTAAGGCTCTATATATCCAATTATTGAATTAGTGATTAACTATATTTTTCTCAGAAACACTTGAAAAGTAAGTTATTCAGTTTTAAAGATTTAAATAAATAATTAAATAATTTTTTTTTTTTACAAATTGCATTTAAAATATATTATCCAAACAATATTGGAGAAAAGATATTTTCTTCATTTATTTTCACTTTACAGGTAGTTGATCATTACTAAGTGATGTTTGGAGAAATAGGACATCTCTCCATCCCATTCTCTGTCCTTACCACTGTTTTTGAAAATAATTTGTTGATGGTATGTATGAGCAAGACATTTGGGAAAATACTCTTTCTGGTCCCCTAGCTAATGTGTGTGAATATATATGAAGAAAAAGGAAATAAGAAATAAATAACATGAAATGAGTACAGTCATATTGTGCAGAATCACAAGACATGTATGCTGTCTTTTATTCTTTCTTTCTTTCTTTATTTTTGGATAGAGTTTCATCTCACTATGTCACCCTCAGTAGAGTGCTGTGGTATCACAGCTCACAGCAACCTCAAACTCTCGGGCTTAAGTGATTCTCTTGTCCCAACCACCCAAGTAGCTGGGACTACAGGCGCCCGACACAACACCCCGCTGATTTTTTTATTGCAGGTGTCATTGTTGTTTTGCAGGCCCGGGCTGGGTTCAAACCTGACAGCCCTGATGTATGTGGCTGGCGCCCTAACCGCTGAGCTACAGGTGCCAAACCCTGTGTTTTATTCTTGATCAAAGCTATCCTTATGATGTTTTCAATGGGGTGTCCTTTATACATTCAAGGACATCAAGTTTTTAAACCTAGACTTGGAATCCTGAATGTACTAGGCTTACCTTCTTTTTGTATCTATAGTACACGGTAATCGAAACTGTACCCAGATTCATTATTATTAGTATTTTTAACAAAGGGCTCCAGGCTGAAACCTCTAGTTGATTAATGTAGCTCTTTGAGTGGAAAATTGTTTTTTATTCATGACCTGGATAGACCATTATAAAACATAGAGCTTTAGGATAGTGCCTTGTCCAGATAAAGAAATGAAATCAATATTCATGCCCAGGTTCTCTGATATATGGGCCCATGTCATGATCCATTCATGGGATACCTTTTATACCTTTCACATACATCAAGCCAGATGTTTGATGCACAAAGTTTGCCCAGTTATTTCCTTGATTTCAAGGAGCTTATGATCAAGTGTTGCTGGAGACATGTGAACAAATTCTTGTTCACTAGAATGAGCGTTGTTAGATATGACGTAAAAACATGATATAGGGCATGGAGGGGGAAAGGATAGCCAGAGTGTCTGGACTCTAAACTGCTCTCTTCTGTGGAAAGGAGCAGCTTTTACGTGAATAATTTTATTAGCACTCACTAAATAATAATTAAAGTACTATCTCTTTAGTTCTTAATATATGCTAGACAGCTACAAATATTGTCAAACATCTCTTTAAGATTGGCCCTATACTATCTTACTTTGATAAATCAGAGTTTATAAGCCCGTTCTCCAAAGTCAATACGTCCAAATCTTACCGTGTGATTGGGAACTCTTGGATTAAACGTTTGTTTCATTGCTCGGCATACACTTTAAGAGACTTTGCTTTTCTAAGAAGGTACCTTGTTTTCATTCAATTTCTATAGCATATATGCTTAGTGCTTAAGCTGTCATCATCTGATCTACATTTGAAGAGCAAGCTATGTTAGCACTCTGAGCCATTCTCATCTGCAAGTTAATAATTTTGACAGTGCTTCTAAGGATGTAAACCTGTGTTATAAATGGAAGGGGAGGTTTAGAAAGGTAATAGGAGAGGCGGTCCCTGTTCTTATCCTTTGTGTTATTAAAAATTGTCTGACTTTGAACACATTCATGGGCTTTTATATGGGGACCTGCATTTAGAAATCAAATTCAGATTTTAACAATTCTTTTATTAATATATATATATATTGCCATTAAGCATTGGAATGTGCACATGCCAAGTCCTTTAACCCTGCCTAGGTATCTGTTATAATTAAAAATATTAGATAAACTTATTGGGCATCTTGATGTTGTTTTGAACAGAAAGAAATGATTTGCTTAATATTAATCCTTACAGGCTCGGCACCTGTGGCTCATTCGGCTAAGGCGCCAGCCACGTACACCTAAGGTGGCGGGTTCAAATCCCCAGCCCGGGCCCGCCAAACGACAATGATGGCTGCAACCAAAAAATGGCCGGGCGTTGTGGAGGGCGCCTGTGGTCCCAGCTACTTGGGAGGCGGAGGCAGGAGACTCGCTTGAGCCCAGGAGTTGGAGGTTGCTATGAGCTGTGATGCCATGGCACTCTACCTAGGGGGATGGCTTGAGGTTCTATCTTAAAAAAAAAAAAAAAACCAGAACAAGATGCTGCTCTACCCATGAGGGGAACTTTCTGGAGCAAATTATGGTATTTGCATCTGGTTTCAGTCATGCTCAGATGAAAATTCTAAATGCTACAGAAACCATCTTCTGTCTGGGCCCCAAGAGCAACTATGTATTCAAAGTTTTCTTTTCAATTTGGCAAGAGACTCTGTGCCAACAGTCTAGCAAAATCCTCTAGGAAGCCTATAGTTCCCAAGAGAAGGAGCAGGCTGAGATCCTGAGAAACAAAAGCCTTCTTGCAGCCATCAAAACCAGCCAGCACCAAAATGCCTTCATGACTCTAAAAACCTAGGCGCTCCAAAAAGCATCTATCACCAGAAGAAGCTGGTTTTCCAGCTAGAGTAGAAAAGAAACCTACTGAATCTGAGGATAAAGTAGAAAATAGTGGCATATTGCAAAGCAAATGGAATCCATGTTTCTTTGGCCTTTGTAACCACAAGGCCTTTCTTCCCACTATTCCTGTGCCTGGAACACAGCAAGATACAGCCTCAGAGACTTTTTTTTTTTTTTTTTGGAGACAGTCTTTACTATGTCACCCTCAGTAGAGTATTGTGGTGTCACAGCTCACAGCAACCTCAAACTCTTGGGCTTAAGTGATTCTCTTGCCTCAGCCTCTCAGTAGCTGGGACTACAGGTACCTGTTACAACACCTGGCTATTTTTTTGTTACTGTTGTCATTGTTGTTTTTAGCAGGCCCTGGCCAAGTTCGAGCCCACCAGCCCCGGTGCATGTGGCCGGCGCCCTAACCACTGAGCTATGGGCGCCAAGCCATCTCTGAGATATATTTAAACACAAAACAAAACCCACACAGCAGAGCCTCCATTATTAGTTACTATTTACCTGATCCAAAACTTCTCGGGGGTTTTCAGCTTCTTTCTTGAGCTTTGAAAATAATCCTTTTGGAGGAATTAAAATCTAAATAAAAACACAGAAGAGTTAAACAACTGACAGTGTATCACAACATGGGACAGAGGGTGGCTGTAAGGCTCTGGAGATGAGAGCCTGAGATTCTCGGTCCCAATCCCAGCTTCACTTGGCTATGGGACTTTGGGCAAGTTACTTAACCCAATAACTTGGTTTCCTTCTGCAAAATGGTGACACCATCACTTAAAAAGGTGGCACCATCTACTTAGCCCTACTATGAAACTAATTTATAGCTTTCATATGAAAGCTATAAACCAAGTATAGCCCAAAAATATGGAAAAAGGGGAGAGGAAAGGGATGGGGGAGGGTGAGTGGTGGGACCACGTCTACTAGGGTACATGTGAATCTTTCTAAATGTAGAATATAAATGTCTTAACACAATAACTAAAAAAAATGCCATGTTAACCAGTTTGATGAAAATATTTCAAATTGTATATAAAACCAGCACACTGTACCCCATGACTGTATTAATGTACACAGCTATGATTTAATTTTTTAAAAAGTTGGCACCATCAACTTACAAAGGTTGCTTCAAGGATTAGCAGGCAACATGAGCAAAGGACTGGCAGATTATTCAGAACAGGAAAAATATGAGATGGCTGCTTCCCTGAGACTAGTTTGCTCTCTCTTTTCAAAGTATTGCTCAGGCCTCTCCTGAAGACTGCAGCCTATCCTGCCCCACCTCCCTATATTTCTATCTCTTTCTTTTTCTCCATAACATTTAGTACTATCTGACATACACTGACATTGCACTGGTTTCCTCCCTACTAGACTAGAAACTCCATGCAGGCATTTCTGTCTTCTATTCACTATCACATATCCAAAACCCTGAATAATATCTGGTAATGTGTACTAACTGAGAAAATAAATGCTGATTTTGTTCTACAGCCAACCACTTTAACTGCCCCAATAGTATCTACCACCACTGGCAAACAGGCTCAGCCCCACCCCAATCCTTTTCATACCTCTACTCTAATCATCTATCTAGGCAAAGTCTTCCTTGGCTAGAAGCAGACACCAGTGCCCTTGGGTTAGAATAGTATACACCAATACCCAAGTTTTGAGAGAAAAAAAATAGGAAACTTAACATAATAAAAAGGGATCTGGGGACTTTGAACCCTGTAGGCAGTCCACTGAGGGAAATTAACACATGGCCCATTTAAAATTGATGCTGTGTACTTAAGAGTTGACCCTTTGGCCTTCAGTGACTGTTATTTTAACTATTCTACTAGCTTTTGGATTTGTTCATTTTTTTCTAAACACACATACTTTTACAATTCTAATTATATACAGTACTTCAAGTGAAGTCAGAGGAAATCCTTATGAGTCTTTTCAAGTCATATTTTTAACATGTTAGTTTGAGACATCAAGAACAGATGTACATACCATCCCACTTGCTATGCTTATTGCCCTTTAAGTACAGCAAGGAAAATGTACCACAGGCAAATCTTTACTAGTGTATTTTGCAATAAATTAATGATCTGATTATTTTAAATAGCTTGACTGCTGCAATGTCACATAGTAATTATGATATCAGGGTCTGGAGTAAAAATGCCAGATAGCAAGGCTCTGCAATGTCCTGGCTATGTAACTCTGCCCAAGTTAACTTCTCTGTGCCTTAGTTTTCTCTTCTGTAAAAGTGAACATAACAACGGCTACCTTATATGCTATTAGAGATTAAATGAGAAGTTGTTGCATTTGTTAAGCATTCAATAATGTCAGTTATAATGACTTATATTACATTTCTCAATGCCTACTTAAATGGTTATTTCTCATTTAATGTACTTTACAGGGTGAAGAACAAAGGTTTTAGAGTCAAATGTTGGTTTAAATCTCTACTAGCTCATGGATCACCTTCCTAAGCCTGTTTCTGCTTCTGAAAAATGGGGGAAAAAACACTTAAATTAGGTAACAAGAGGCAATTGTTAAGGGCTTGCTTCTTCTCAGGCCCTATATCAAGTAACCGAAATGGAAATGTACTTAAAAATACCTAATGCCACTTGCCCTTTGTCAGACAGTAGGCAACCACCTAATGGTAGTTGGTAACCATGTGCTTCACTTCTCTTTAGAAATTTTCTGTGTTGCATTTGAAGAAATAACTGAATAGAAATCAAGACTTTACATTAAACTGAGACTCATAACAAAATTGCTCAGAGTCCTCACAGGGTAGCATCATCCTACAGTAAGTAGAGTGCTTCTAGTGGCAATATGCTTTCCTTCTCTGGGCCCATCATCCCTGTTCCCGCCCCGACCAGGCACCTTGGTATATTGTTCCACCAGCTTTGTAAAATAGTTGAAAAGACTGTGCTGTGGGCGGAGAAAATCAAATTGATAGTTGCGTTGTTCTTTCTGCATCAGTTGTGTGAGAAACTGACGCCCATTTCTGGCCACAAATTGAGCCGTCAGCTTCACCACATCCAGGTCAAAGGCTGAGATGGAGGGGGGGTCAGCGATGAACTCAAACTCAGGAGGGGGTTCTTTGGGTACAATGGTCTCTTGGATCACCTGGGCTTGGACCTAAGAAGCAGAGGAAATGTGAGGTAAGATGTACAAGGGTGAATAGGCTCCAGACCGAGGGACAGGCATGCCCCCCTCCCCTCCAAGTGGGATGGCTATAGACCTCTATGTTTTCTGTACACATCAATGGCAGTTGGTTTTAAAGAATCCTAACTCACTTGTGGTATATGTACACCACGGAATATTATGCAGCCCTAAAGAAAGATGGAGACTTTACCTCCTTCATGCTTACATGGATGAAGCTGGAAAATATTCTTCTTAGCAAAGTATCTCAAGAATGGAAGAAAAAGTATCCAATGTACTCAACCCTATTATGAAACTAATTGTTAACTATCATAGGATAGCTATAATCCAAATGGAGTTCCAAGAATATCAAGAAAGGGGTGAGGGAGGGGAGGGGAGAGGATGGGTGAAGGGAGAGTGATTGCAGGGATCGAGCCTATTTTTCCTATAAGGGTACATGTGAAGCTTTCTAAATGTCGAATATAAATGTCTTAACACAACAATTATGAGAATGACATGATGGCTATGTTGGTCAATTTGATGAAAGTATTTCAAACTATATATGGAAACAACACACTCTATCCCATGATAGAATTAATGTGCACAAATATGATCTAAAAAAAAAAAAAAAAAAAGAATCCTAACTCACAAAAAACATCAGTTTCTTGGCCAATTGTTGCCTGACTCCCCAAACAGCTTTAAGACCCATGCCCCTCTGTTATCTTTGCTCCTGCCCTGAAATCGAGGGCCAAAACTGGATGGCAGAAGATTCAATAGGAACATAGTTTATTAAATCCCCCTAAGAGGATAGAAGGCAGTAAAGCCTACATGTGTGCAGAGAACCCCACTGTACAAAGTGTTTCCATGACCTCCACATGTACCATGACATAAACAGAACAGATAATATAGACCCTTTTTATAGTTGTGGAAACTGAAGTAGCCCAAAGCCCTAGAAGCAGTCAACTGCAAAGCATTTCTTAGAACCTGACCTCAACCTTTACATCCCAGATCCCTTAGGGTCTGTTAAGGTTGTCAGTGAAGACAGAGGCTAACAAGAGGCAGCTGTCTCTTGTTCATGAGTATAGCAAAATGGACCAGCATAAGAAACAAAATGTGTTAGCCTCTGTCTTCCCTAACAAACTTAACAGACCCTAATGCTGGGCCTCAGTTCATGGAGGATAGTATTAGGGCAGACCAGGTGGAGGGGAGCTGGGAAGATGAAACAGAGGGATGGCACAAGAAGGGACCCGATACCACATTGCCTCCTTCAGCACAGTCAGGCAGGAAGTCCTCCACATTACCAGGACACTGCACTCACCCCATCCATGATACAGGCCCTGATAAATCACACCTCCAACCCTCAGATTCCTCATCTGTAAAATGGTCACTCTGTCAGCCTCCTCATGAAGTGTATGTAAGGAGTCAATGAGACAAAGCTCCTACAGTACTGAGGACAGAACTTGATAAGCAGTGTTCAGGAAATACCAACTATTATCAGTACTTTGCTGTCTGAGCCCAAAATCTGCCTCTGTGAGACTAGGATGACAATCTCACTTGTCTCCCTGGGAGGTTGTGAGATTTGGACAGGAGGGTTAATTACATACACCTCCTTATTCTTGCTTCCCTGGGGAAGTGGGCAGAGGGGCTGAGCTCCAAACCTTCTGGGGCAGTTGCTGCTGGGTGGCCTGCTGCTGCTGCTGCATGACCTTAGGGATGGCAGCCGAGGGCTCCTGAGCCTTTCCCTCCTTGAACTCGCTGACCTTGTGGCGGTAGTATGCATGATAAGGGTCATTGGGGTTCAGGAAGTTGAACTTGGGGTTGTTGATCTCGTTCTGTCGTATCCTAGCTTCAAATTCAGGCCCATTTCTGAAAGGAAGACAGAAGAGTTATCACCACAACAACCTTTATAACTACTTAGATCCAGAACACTGTCCATTTCATGCCACCACCCACTGCTCACGCCAGCCCATCCTTCAGCACAGCAGACATCTCCTTGGCCTCCTAGTATTTGCCTCATTCAGCCTGAACCAGGAGACCTCTACCACAGGGTGTCCTCAGCCTCCATCATTCCTTAGCTCCTCTGCCAGTTGTCATTTCTTTTTGGGGGGGACAGAGCCTCAAGCTATCCCCCTGGATAAAGTGCCATGGCATCACAGCTCACAGCAAACTCCAATTCCTGGGCTTAAGCAAGTCTCCTGCCTCCGCCTCCCAAATAGCTGGGACCACAGGTGACCGTCACAATGCCTGGCTATTTTTTTTTTTTTTTGGTTGCAGCCATCATTGTTGTTTGGTGGGCCCAGGCTGGATTTGAACCCGCCACCTTAGGTGTATGTGGCTGACACCTTAGCCACTTGAGCCACAGGCGCTGAGCCTCAGTTGTCATTTCTAAAACCATTGTTCTTTTCTTTTAGTTAAACTTATTTATTTTAAAAATCTATTAAGCTGGGCACAGTGGCTTTCACCCATAAACCCAGCTACTTAGGAAGTTAAGGTGGAAATTGAGGTGGGAGGATTGCTTGAGCCCAGGAGTTTGATCTTTTATTTTTTTTCTTGGCTGGGGCTGGGTTTGAACCCGCCACCTTCGGCATATGGAGCCGGCGCCCTACCCCTTTGAGTCACAGGTGCCACCCCGAACCTGGGAATTTGAGATCAGCCTGGGCAACATATTGAGACCCTGTCTCTATACACCTCTCCCCCAATAAAAAGAATTAAAGAAAAAAAAGAGTCAAAGTGTATACAATGAAAAATAGTTGTCAAAATCTATTTAGCTTCAAGTTTGCTGAGGCTAATTCTCTTAGTTAAAAGAGGAGGATTATGGCTGGGTATGATGGCTCATGCCTGTAATCCCAGCATTCTGGGAGGCCAAGGCAGGATATTAAAAATAGAAAAAATTAGCCAGGTGTTGTGGCAGGTGCCTATAATTGCAATTACTCAGGAGGCTGAGGTAAGAGGATAGCTTCAGCCCAGGAGTTTGAGGTTTCTGTGAGCTAGACTGACACCAGAGCCACTCTATCCTAGGCAACGGAGTGAGGGGTGGGGGAGATTAGCATTGCTAAAGAGATACAAATACACGATGGTAGCACCAAACTGGGACTGTGTCCTTTAGGTAATGAAACAAGACTAAAAAAACCTAAGAATTTAGATGACTTGATGCCTTGTCCAGGCACTGTCTAAAATCATCCCACTTATACTGGTGAAGCCCACGTAGGAAACCTGCTCCACAGGACCCAGATTTATACTACTAAATCAGAAGACATGGTTGTTAGATCTGCAGGAGTGGTTTCCCATCATTCTCTGTGCCTGAAATGGTGGCCCAGTTATGCCCCCAGGGATCCAGGATGCATGTCTTCCTCATGATGATGAAAAAATGCCCCATCATAATGTTTAGGGAACCCTGATTTTTTAAAAATCTCGGTGGTAATACTTCAAGGTGCCACACTTACAACACCTGTGTTGGTCTGGATACATTCCAATTTCCCATTCACTACAGACTGCCTGAACCACAGCACGTTACAAAACTACTTTTTGCCTCAATTTCCCGACACAAAATGTTGCTAACGCCACCTTCCCTCTGTACCTTGAAATCTAATTAAGAAGATCAAATACTTAAGGAGATGCAAAAAGCCTTTTTGAATCATACTGTGGCCTGCAAATGCTAGGGGCTATTTGAAGGCTAGGAGGGACTATTACTCCTTTGAAGGCTAAAAGGGGTTGTTCCATAAATATTCAACATGTCTGTGGTGATTCCATCACTTTTCTGGCCAGAATCCTGTACTTAGAGCTGCCCCAAACACATCTGGGTATAACCCCAGGGGCTGATGCTCCCCAGGTGGCTTGACTTTCTTCAGATTTCCACACCCCTGGTACTGTGAGAAGGCAGGGCAAGGTGCAGGCAGTGCTGTGCTTCAGACAGCAAGCCATGCCATGCTAGGGGTCATCAATACCCAGGCCAGCTCCTCAGCAAGTTGTGGCCACACCCTGCATCATGACTAACACCATGAGGTCTCAATTTGATAGCATGTTAGTCCAACTGGAACCTCATATTTTGGGAAAAACCACTTTCCTGAGGAGGAGGGTGAATATACACTTAAAATCTTGCTAAACTAGGCCACCATGTGCAGCAAATGCCCAGGGCAGATGGAAGGGCTGCCAGAAAAAGGATCCTTAGTTGTCTCCTATTATCACTGCCTAAGCCGTAAGCTCACAACATCTGGGAATAATATGAAAGTTAAAACAATGAGAAGGCAGGCGTATTCATTCCAAAATATTCTGTTGTTTTAAATTAGCTTAATGTTAATTTTAGAAATATATTCTGTAACACAAGATTTCAGCAGAAAAAGACATGATTCTGACTCAACCCAGCTGGTGGAACTTTTTTTTTTTTTTTTGAGACAGAGCCTCAAGCTCTGGGGTAGAGTGCTGGACCAGAGGTGCCCGCCACAACGCCTGGCTATTTTTTGGTTGCAGCCATCACTGTTGTTTGGCAGGCCTGGGCTGGATTCGAACCTGCCAACTTAGATGCGGCTGGCGCCTTAGTCACTTGAGCCACAGGCGCTGAGCCAGCTGGTGGGATTTTTAAGGGTAATTTCCACTTCAGTTTCTTGACAGAAAAATACAACAAAGGGAAGAGAAAAAATTCCTTTTAGAAAACCAGTTATGGATTGCTGCTGCATACTTCATGAATGAGAACCTAGCAGAAGTAAAGCACAGTCCTGCATGCTTGCTTTGTTTATTATTAATTTATTTTTTGAGACTGTCTCACTCGGTCACCCTGGGTAGAGTATCATGGCATCATCACAGCTCACAGCAACCTCAATCCCTTGGGCTCAAGGATCCTCCTGCCTCAGCCTTCTGAGTAGCTAGGACTATAGACAGGTGCCCACTATGACATCCAGCTACTTTTTCTATTTTTAGTAGAGACAGGGTCTCACTCTTGCTCAGGTTGGTCTCCAACTCCTGAGCTCAAGCAATCCACCTGCCTCGGCCTCCCAGTGCTAGGATTATAGGCATCAGTTACTGCACCCAGCTGCAGGCTTGCTTTAATCCAGTCTGTCCCTGCATTGCAACACAAATGAAAGCAACTAGATTCAAAGATTTTAGAAATGCATATGAAAGCACTCACTGTAGCTAAAAATCAATCTAGAGACGTGTGTGTGTATTTATTTGTAAGGGACTTTGAACCTTATTTCTATAGCAGCACAGGATGACACAAAACTATTAGAAAGAGACTTGGCAAAATCTAAGAAATCTTTAGGACGGGTGCGGTGGCTCATCCCTGTAATCCCAGCACTCTGGGAGGTGAAGTGGATGGACTGCCTGAGCTCATGGGTTCAAGACCAACTTGAGCAAGGGAATCACTTAAGCCCAAGAGTTTGAAGTTGCAGTGAGCTATGACACCACAGCACTCTACTGAGGGTGATAAAGTAAGACTATCTCAAAAGAAAAAAAAAGAAAAACAAAAAAAACAAGAAATCAATTTCCTTCAAAAGAAACAATCTATGGCGGCACCTGTGGCTCAGTGGGTAAGGCACCAGCCCCATATACTGAGGGTGGCGGGTTCAAACCTAGCCCCAGCCAAACTGTAACAAAAAAATAGCTGAGCATTGGGGTGGGTGCCTGTAGTCCCAGCTACTCAGGAGGCTGAGGCAAGAGAATGGCCTAAGCCCAGGAGTTGGAGGTTGTTGTGAGCTGTGATGCTATGGCACTCTACCGAGTGATAAAGTAAGACTGTCTCTTAAACAAAAGAAAAAAAGAAAGAATCTAAAAGGGAGAGAAAATGCTCTGAGACTTCCCCACAGTTTCATTTGCCAAACTGAAACGCTAGAAACAATCTCTAAGGGAAATACAGGGAGACAGCCAAGTCAATGAAGGCCCTTCACTTCAACATGATGCGTCCTCTCAAGAGCTGTCTGTGCAGCATCAGGAAGATAGTGAGCAATGCAGAAAAATGCCTACAGCACACTATGAAGGGAAAAGAAGAATGTGAAAGTATCCCTGCTAGCATTACAGGGATCTAAAAAAGGATGCCAAGGGGCAGATAGAAACAGGAAAAAGTGAAAACAGTTGGTAGCAACTATTCTGGTAGTGAGATTGTAGTGACCGTTCACTCAACATCCTTCTCCTATTTATTGTTTTTAAAATATCAGGGGGAAAAGGGAAGCATGAGTGTGGCTATGAGACACTAATCACTTAACCAACCCGCTGCCCTAAAGCTGACATGACCTAATAATGTTCAATTAAGCACAAAGCAGCTGTTAACTGAATGCCCAGGTTAATTAGAGCCCTTGAAAAGTGAAGAGACAACTCTGTACAAAGCAGACACAGTGAAATACTTAAACAGAGCAATCTATGTTTAATTTTATTAAAAGTTAGAGAAAGACAATATCTATTAAATGATGTATAATAATTTGGATACTATCTCAGGGGAGTGACTTCAAGGTGGCCCCTTGAAGAGTAGATATCCAAGGATAGGTGAGCAGAAAGAGCCGTCCAGTTTGTCAAGAGTAGCCAGAAATCCTAATTTTGTTGTTGTTGTTGTTGAGACAGGGTCTCACTTTGTTGCCCCAGCATGAGAACAATGGTGTGATCATAGCTCACTACAACCTCAAACTCCTCAAGTGATCTTGTGCTTTAGCTTCCCAAGTAGCTGGGACTATAGGAAAGCACCACCAAGACCAGCTACATTTTCTAATTTTTGTAAAGATAGGATCTTGCTATGTTGCTCAGGCTAGTCTTAAAACTCTTAACCTCAAACAATCCACCTGCCTCAGCCTCCCAAAGTGTTAGGATTATAGGACTGAGCTACCATGCCTGGCCCAGGCACCCAAATTATAAAATCTAACCTTTAATAAAATAGTGGCAACTAATTTGAGTTTTAAAAAAATATTATGAAGACAACCAAAAACAAATGGCTCACATCTATAATCCTAGTACTTTAGGAGGCCAAGGTGAGTGGATTGCTTAAGCTCAGGATCTAGACCAGCCTGAGCAAGAACAAGACCTTGTCTCTACGAAACATGAAAAAAAGGAGCTGGGCATTATGGCAGGTGCCTGTAGTCCCAGGTACTTATGAGGCTGAGGCAAGAGGATTGCTTGAGCCCAAAGGTCTGAAGTTGCTATGAGCTATGATGCCACAGCACTCTATCCAGGGCAACAGAGTGAGACTGTTTCAAAACATAAATAAGGGCGGCGTTTATGGCTCAAAGGAATAGGGCACTGGCCCCATAGGCTGGAGGTGGCAGGTTTAAACCCAGCCCCAGCCAAAAACTGCAATAAATAAATAAATAAATAAATAAATAAATCTGTGGGCCGGACTTGGCTAGCTGGCTGCCAAAGGAATACTATAAATACCCTAAATGAGGGGATGTAATGACTTTTGGTGTCAAGTGGCCATTAAGAAGATTCCACCCAAGGACAGGCATGGTAGCTCATGCCTGTAATCTTTGCATTCTCGGAGGCCAAGGCAGGTGGACTGTCTTAAGCTCGTGGGTTTGAGACCAGCCTGAGCAAGACCGAGACCCTGTCTCTAAAAAATAGCCAGGCACCTGTAGTCCCAGCTACTCAGGAGGCTGAGGCAAGAGAATCGTTTGAGCCGAAAAGTTTGAGGTTGCTGTGAGTTGTGATACCACGGCACTCTACTAAGGGTGACCAAGTGAGACTATGTCTCAAAAACAAACAAAAAAATGATTCCACCTAAGGATCTTTGAGTGTACATAAGTGCAGTGGGAAGAAGGGAGGGGAAGAGGGACTCTCACCTATTTCCATCCCATCTGAAATAGCTAACAGGAAATAGCTAACACCTGCATGACATAACTGAACTGCATTCAGTCCCATTAACCCTTCTTGCCTCATGACAACCCTGAGGTGGCATTGTTCAATTTTATAGATGGGTCACTTGAGGTTCTGTGGAATGCTGTCCTTGTATAATAAGAATGATCAATTCTCCGTTTTCTCTTACTTAGGCCAGCAGCTCAGACACAGACAGCCTCATATACCTTGTGACAAAGAAGCTTCCTCAGGCTGTTTTGAAAGCAGAAGCTCCAGGTGACTATAGAGCTAGGTGTGACTCTCACTTTGGCCACTGTGTCAGAGATGCTACCACCTCATTGCTATGTAGTGGTTTTAGATAAACTAACAGGCCTAAGCCAACAGTGAGGCTCTTTAAAAGCCCAGGTGTTACCTTTGTGCTAATTCAGAACTCTTCCTGCTAAAATCCACCTCTGACCCACCTGAGCAGAAGTAGCTACGTTACCTGGCCACAAAGCTCGCAGTCTTGTCAACAATATTTCTGACCTCTGGAGGAGGGTAAATAATCCCCACCACTGGCTTAGAAGGCGTAGAATCCTCTTTTGAAGATGCTTCTTCCTCTGTGGGCTACGGAAACAAGAAAAGGAAATACTATTAAACCCCTTTAGGATACTGTTGAGAGCAGAATTTCACCCACAGACTTCCCTCAGGTAGCATCCTCTGCTTCAGAACTCTTAACCACATAGCACTTGCACAGGCCACTCCTGGGAAACCAGGTAAAAGAGCAGCCTTCTTAGCTCCCCGCTAACTGGACTATCTCAGAACGGCCAGGAATCTGCATTTTTAACAAATGCTCAGAAGATACAAATGCAGAGGCTCTGACTATATTCAGAGAAACCAGGTTCCAGAATCCAGAAGGCCGTATCTATAACCCTGGGTCCAGCTCTGTGCCTGGCACGGAACATTCAGAAATGGGAAATTCTGTGCTGGCAGTTCTTCCTGCCTTGAATGCTCTTTCCCTTTTGTTCCACACTCTTTACCACCATTCAATGCTCAAATGTTTTGTCAAACTCCATTGAAATAGTCAATATATAAATTGTTCCCATATGCTTTCTCCAACAGCTTCTTCCCCTTAGTAAACAAAAGGTCATGTCTCACATCTTAGAAAAATAGTTTCTTCCATGCCTACAAGTTCCTTTTTGCTGGTGCCATCTCCCTTCCCTTCCTCTAAGTACTTAAACACCCTTTTCAGTCTTGGCCTTCCCACTTCCTCACCTCCCATTCATTTCAAGTGTTCTTACCAAAATAAAAAACTGCTTACAGCCAACTACAGCCATTATCTGGGCTTGACTACTGACCACTGCTTCACAGAACTCTCCATTCAACTCCCAGGTCCCACTCTCACCTGTCTTTCATTCTTGCTCACCATTCCAAGTCTCCTTCCTGGCTTCTGTTTTACTTATTGTCCTTTAATGCTAGAGACCCCATAATTCCGTTCTTGATTCTCTTCACAATATTCACCTCCACCAGGCACTCACAACCATGTCCCCCACTTCCCTCCCACCTCTAGGCTGTGAAAAATCCACCCAAATCCATGTCACAGATTATTCTTGTGCCTTTAGATCCAGTTGACCCCTAGACACTTTCATCCCTAATCTTTTTCCTCGTGAGTGCCTATCTGGTTATCCAGGTCAGAAACTTGGGCCTCTTCCCCCTTCCTTAGCCTCCAAACTCAGTGATAATAAATGTTATCATTTATCAAGCAGAGCAGGCCCCAGATACTTTCTTCTCTTTTATTTTTTTTGAGACAGAGTCTTATTTTGTTGCCCTCGGTAGAGTGCCATAGCGTCATAGCTCACAGCAACCTCAAACTCTTGGGCTCAAGCCTCAGCCTCCAAGGAGTAGCTGGACTACAGGATACAGGTACCTAGCACAATGCCTAGTTATTTTCTCGCTCTTGCTCGGGCTGGTCTCGAACTCATGAGCTCAGGGGATCTACCTGCTACGGCCTTCCAGAGTGCTAGAATTACAGGCGTGAGTCACTGCACCTGGCCCCAGATACTTTCTAAGCACTTTAAATATTTTAACCCTTATAGCATTGAGAGTTTAATATATTAACTTAATTATCTATATTATCTACAGATATCTATATATATCTATATTATCTTAAATATACTCTTACTCAGCATTTTAAATATATTAACCCTTAGGAGAACCCTATAAGGTTAAGTACTCTTATTATCCCCACATTATTGAACCATATAACAGATAAGGAATGGCAAGCTTAATACCCAATGGTAGGGCTCAGCGCCCATAGCTGAGCAGTTAGGGCACCCACCACATGTACCAGGGCTGGCGGGTTTGAACCGGCCCCAGCCTGCTAAACAACAACTACTACAATAAAAAAAAAAAAATCAGTAGCATGACTGAGAGGCTTTTAAGGGCTGGCAGGCACAACATGGCAATCTAGACAATAAACATCTCCTGAGAGTATTTAGGTATGTCAGTCTTCTGGCTAGTCTGAGTTCCCTAGATAAAGGTTGTGTCTCATTTAATCTGGTAATGTTGGAACCTGGCATGGTGTCTGGCTCAAAGAAAGTACTGAGTAGATGCTGAAAATCAATATCCAAATATGTATGGGGGAGACTGGAAAATTAGGGTCTACTGGGTGAACCCCACTGCCGGGAAGGAGCAACTGCCAAAGACCATCCATCAATGGACGAGCTCAATCAGTGCTCCTCACATTTCGGCAACATAGCTTGGTCATCTTATTAAAATGTAGATTCTCATCTGGAAGGTCTGAAGTGAAGATTCTGTTTTTGAGACAGAGTCTAGCTTGGTCGGCCAGAGTAAAGTGTGGTGGCCTCAGCCTAACTCACTGCAACCTCCTGGGCTCAAGCCTTCATCCTGCCTCAGTCGCCCAGACAGCTGGGACTACAGGCATGTGCCATCAAGTCGCGCCAATTTTTTCTATTTTTAGCAGAGACCGGGTCTCGCTTAGCTCAAGCTTGTCTCCAACTCCTGAAATCAAGCGATCCTCCCACCTCAGCCTCCCAGAGTGCTAGGATTACAGGCGTGAACCACTGCAACCAACAGAGACTTTGTATTTCTAATAAGTTCCCAGGTCGGACCACTTTTTTTTTTTTTGATACAACTGTCTCACTTGTGCGGTGGTGTGACAGCTCACGGCAACCTGAAACTCTTGAGCTTAAGCGATTTTCTTGCCTCAGCCTCTCAAGTAGCTGAGACTATAAGGTGTTCGCCACAACGCCCGACTATTTTTTTTTTTTCATTGTTGTTGGGCAGGCCTGGGCCGGGTTCCGAACCCTCCAGCCCAGGGGTACGTGGCCGGCGCCCAAACCACTGAGCGACCGGCGCCGAGCCGTCCGCGGACCACTGTGGGAACCACTGTTCTAGGGTGATATTCTGCTACCACAAGACAGCTCAGCGCAGAAGCGCGCAGGCTCCCGGGACTTGCAGTCCCTCCCAAGCCCTTCCAGAGCTGCCGCTTCTTCCAGCGCGAGAAGAGCGACCAGGCCTAGGCTCGAGCCGCTGGTTGGGCTGCAGGGTGACCTGCAGGGGGCAAGGTACCTGTTTGGGCTCGGCCGCCACCGGCGGCGGCGGAGGCACCGCCTGCACGGGTCCGGCCGGCATGACTGCGACGCTCAGGGCTGCCAGTCCGCCTCGGTGTAGGTGAGATGCTCCGCGTCAAAACAGCCTCTTTCCCCGACCATACGACGAGCTCCCAAGATGGCGGCGGCCGCGCGCCAGTCGTAGCGGACGAGGCGAAACGGACGCACTTCCGGGCCCGCCCCTCGACGCGGCGAGCTTTCCGCCCCCCTCAGCGGAGACGTCGGCCCGCGACGCAGTTGCCATGGCAGCAGCCGCGGCGCCTGGGTTGGGGTTTTGCTGGGTCTCGGAAGCCGGAAGCGCTACGGGGCCAGTTCCATGAGCCGGCTAGATACAGAAGCTGAAGCTTCCTTGGACACAGGTGAGATGTTCAATAGCACCTGGCCCATCCTTCACTTCACAGACGAGTTCTTCTCCCTGTCCGACCCCGCGGTCCAGAGGTCCCGCTCCCCTGCCATCAGGCCTGCAGCCTCAAAACCCTACTTCCCTACTCCCTTACCGCTCCCTTTCTAACTCTAGGCCCGCCTCTTTCAAGGACCCCTTCCAAATCAACGCACTTAATTCCTACCAATTCCTTTTCTTTTGGGCCTGCCCGTTCTAGGTTCTACCCACAGCCTTCCACAGCCCCACCCTCAAGCCCCACGGGACCCTCTCACATCAGGGCTGCTTCGTTTGTGTGTGTGTTTGAGACCAGGGTCTTACTTTTGCCCAGGCTAGAGTGCCATGGCGTTAGTCTAGCTCACGGCAACCTCACACTCCTGGGATCAAGCGATCCTCCTGTCTCAACCTTCCAGAATGCCAGGATTGTAACGGCGCTTCTTTAGGCTCCATCTCTCACTCCTACAAGTGCGGACTTGCAGACCACTGCCCTGGCTTCCTAGAGGCAAACCTCAAATCTCGCGCGCCCCCGAGATCTTCTCCTATCTCCCTTCCCCCGCCCCCCCCCAGCAGTTTTGTGCCATTGTTATCAATGTAGAATAATAATGAAAGCTAGAATGCATTGAACATTTACCACGTCCAGACCCTGTGTCAAACACTTCACGTGTTACATTAATTTCTCCTTGTAGCAATCTACAGAAAGGACAGGGAAGTTTGGAGATGGTGGAGTAGGTATCCAAGCTCAGGCCAGTCTTAACGTCTCTACTAGTGTGTCAACAGAAAAAAAGCCATATTCTGTTAAATAATTTAAAGAAGTTTATTCTGAGCCAAATTTAAAGGCTATGACCTGGAGCCACATCCAAGAAGCCTTGAGCAGCTTGGCGCCTGTAGCTTAGCGGCTAGGGTGCCAGTCACTTAACACCAGAGGTGGTGGGTTCGAATCCAACCTGGCCCTGCCAAACAACGAGAACTAGAACCAAAAAATAGCTGGGCATTGTGGCAGGTGCCTGTAGTCCCAGCTACTTGGGAGGCTGAGGCAAGAGAGCCAGTGGACTTGGGTGGTGGGAGTTACATTTTGTTTTATACATTTCAGGGAGACAGGAATTACAGGGAAAGTCATAAATCAATATATGGAAGACATACGTTGGTTTGGCTGGGAAAGGTGGGACATCTTAAAGCAGGGATTTACAGGTAGGTTTGAAGATTTTTTAGCTGACAGTTGGCTGAAAGAGTTAGGCCCTGTATAAAAGACCAGGAGTCAGCAGGGAAAACATGCTAAGATGTGAGTCTGTTAATTAGAGACAAACTGCAGGACATAGACCTAGACTCAAATGGTCTGTTGTATATATTGAGGACTTGCAAATACATCTTGCAGAGCCTGCTGCTTATTAATAAGTTACAAAAGACATCTGTAAGAAGGTAGGAGGACATGAAGAGGCATCTCTGATCTCCTTTCTCATGGCTAGCAACTTAGTTTTAGGGGATCCTCTTGACCAAGAAGGGGTCCAGTCATTCAGCCACTGAGGGGAAACCTTAAGATTTTATTTTAGTTCACACCTTTGTTCTCATTTGGTCCCTTCAATGTCTCCAGGGATCCAGATAATTAACAATCTCAAGTTAGAGACAACTGTCAAATGGTTGGTTCTAGAGTTTCCGATGTGTTTTCATGATGGTGACTTTTAATCTCAGTGATTGGGACGTAAGAATAATATTTACCAGTGGGTTAGAGTACTAGTTCTCACAGAGACTTGAGTGTTGAATGGGAGCAAAAGAAAGGCTTCTGCCCTTTCCTAGGAGTTACAAGACCACCTTGAGCTCCAGGGAACTTAGAGGCACAGTTAGCTGCTGCTCCTCCCTGCTGGCAGGCAGTGTGGCTCAGGTATAGCACAGGGCTGAAAGCTTTTCCACTCAAGACCCAGGAATTACAGAGTAAGCCCATGTCAAATGCTTCCTCACTTGACACGCTCTTAAGTGCTTCTCAAACCATGCCTATATCTGCATAACCTCAATTTTAATAAGAAAGGACATGAGGTAACCTTGGATAGTTTTGATACTCTGGCATTTGCTGCTATTTATCTGAACCAGAATCTAGTGTGAACTGATATCCAGGATTGCCCCAATGGCAGCTATAGTTGTTTGAAAGTGGACTCAATGTTCCTTGGTGCCTTCACAAGCAAGCTTATGGGTTCCAGGTGCTTTGCCACCTGAATATACTTCCTTCCATGTTGGGGCTTCTTGCTTGCTTTATTTATTTACTACACACTTATTTCAAGAAGGAACCCAGAATTTTTCCATCTGTTGTTTTCCTTTGTTTCCACCTTCCTCTTTGGGGACATAAAATCTCTTAGGCAGCAATATCTCATGAGAGGTACTTGCTAAGGCAACAAGTGTATGGGATGTGGGCATGTGTGTGTGTTTGTGTGTATGAATGTTGGGGGTAGACCCACATCACTTTCCACCATGTGGGTGGAGCTGACACACCCAAGCTTACCTCTTACAGAGACTGACAGACATAGTTGGTGGTTCCTGGAAGACAGGCCTTCATGTGCCTGTCCTTAGTCTTGGTACGGTGCCTGGCATGTAGTTGATAATTAGCCACCATTTGCTGGGTGACACACAGTATCTGACATTCTCCACCTGTGCTATTCAATAGAGTAGCCACCAGGCCATGTGGCTTTTGAGCATTAGAAATGGTATCTGGTCCAAACAGAGATGTACTATGTCAAATAGACATTGGGCTTTGAGACATGATACTAAAAATAAGAATGTAAAAAAGATCTTAATAATTTTATCTTGATTTCATGTTCAATGATAATATTTGGGGTATATTGGGTTAAATAAAATATGTCATTAAAATTAATTTGCCTATTTTAAAAATTCTTTTTAATGTATGGGGAGAAAAAGTAATACTTTTTCCTCACTCACTACAAGGTTCATGGTTGAGATGCCTATAACAAGTAGATTTACAAGAGAAAAGCATACACATTTATTTAATAAAAGTGTTCCCTGGCTTGGCGCCTATGGCTCAAATGGCTAAGGTGCCAGCCACATATACCTCAGCTGGCAGGTTCGAATCCAGCCCTGGCCCACCAAACAATGATGGCTGCAACCAAAAAAATAGCCGGGCATTGTGGCGGGTGCCTGTAGTCCCAGCTACTTGGGAGGCGGAGGCAGGAGAATCACTTGCGCCCAGGAGTTGGAGGTTGCTGTGAGCTGTGATGCTATGGCACTCTACCCAGGGTGACAGCTTGAGGTTCTGTCTCAAAAAAAAAAAAGTGTTTCCTAACATAGATATCTTCAGAAATGAAAACCCGAAGAAATGGAGAGATCTGTGTATTTGTTTTTCTTTGAGACAGTCTCACTATGTTGCCCTTGGTAGAGTGTTGTGGCATCACAGCTCACAGCAACCTCAAACTCTTGGATTTAAGTAATTCTCTTGTCTCAGCCGCCCAAGTAACAGACCTGTGTATTTTTATAGACAATTGTGCAGAAGTCTGATTGGAAGACAAAGGGGAGGATATGATCTTAGTTATAAGCTGGGGGAGAATTTAGCAAGGCCCATTTGTTCAGATATTTATTGGTGTCCCTTTGTGACATTTCCTTTCTAGCTAGGTATAGGGCAGAGAGTGACCCTCCCAGTGGCCTGTTTTAGAGAAATGGATGAGGGAAGGTGATTATGGTCTTCCTGCTTCTGCAGTTTTCTTAGTTTCCAAGGTGCTATATTTTGGGGTAGTATTTCTTGTTCCTCATCAGTGACTAATAGAAAATCTAAAATCCTGTATATGGCTCACCTTATTTCTTTTGGACTCTGCTGCTCCAGAAACAGCATGGCCTGAGGAGGACACAGCAGAGATGTTGGACTGAGAATCCCAGCTCCCTGAATAACCTTGGGCTGGCTTCCTAACTTTATACAGTTTCCTCGTCTGTATAAAGGAGGAAGATTTGAGGAAATGACACACAATAAGTTCTTTAATCAGAGCTAGCATTATTTTTTAAAAAATATTTTTCGATGTATACGGCTAAGAAGTAGAAAAAAGGAAAAACATTTTTAGAGATAGGGTCTTGCTCTATCACCCAGGCTGGACTGTAGTGGCATGATCATAGATCACTGTTGTCTTGAACTCCTGGGCTCAAGTAGTCCTGTCACCTCAGCTGCCTGAGTAACTGGACTACAAGACACAGGCCACCCAGCTAACTTTTCTTATTTTTTTTGTAGAGATGGGGTTTCAATCCTTGTTAGTATAGTCATGAGAAGAAAGAGAGACAGGTGGGGTCTCACTGTGTTGTCCAGGCAGGTCTTGAACTCTTGGCCTCAACCAATCCTCTTGCCTCAGCCTCCCAAAGTGCTGGGATTACAGGGATGAGCCACTGCACCCTGCCAGAGCTAGCACTATTGAAGCATACCCTCTGTTCAGGCTCAAGGTAGGCATCCCACTTGCTGTCTCCCTCAACCCATTCCTTGAGCCTGGAACACCTCCCTTTCTTCCTGGATAGCTTTCACCCTGCCCCATAGGCAGCCCTGCCTGACTCATTCATTCACTCTTTCCTTTATCTATTCCCAAGGCCTGCACTGGAGACAAGAAGCTAGACACCTGAATAAGCCTCTGACTCAGAGCTTTAGAGCCCACAGACTGGTCTGAGAGCCACATACCCTCAGTCACTCCAGCTCCATGGGCAGCACCTGCATGGAGGTGAGGGCAAGGCCCAGTCCTCTGGGAGGCTGAATAATCCAGGTCAGCTCTCAGCAATCACCCCTGGCTGCCTCTGAGCTTCCCAGCACCTGTGACCCACGTGACCAAGAGGCAATACCACACACTCACAGGAAGACAGGCTATCAGTTCTTCATAATGACTCAAATAATGGTTCCTTTCCAGTGACAGAATGTGCTGGGAAGGAAAAGAACATGATGCTCTGACAATGTGTAATGGGGGACCTCATCCAGCCTGTGGACCCAGGGAGCTTTCCTGAGGAAGGAGCCTTTGGGTAAAGACCCTAGAGGGATATGTTATTTAGATGAAGTGTGGGGAAGGTGTACATTCTGGGTGGTGAGACACTGAAGTGGTGGGGTCAGGCCACAGGAATTTCCCCAGTCTTTAGTGTTGCATAAAGACGTTAAAGGCTCTGAGCGGGAGGGTGAGCTGCCTTTTTAAACAATTAGTCTGATTGCTGTGGTCAGAATGGAACAGGTGGTGCTGGGCCCAAGGGAAGTGGGTGACCTCTCAGGCTGTGGCAGTGGTCTGGGGAGATGGTGGAGCAGAGGCAGTGACAATGGAGAGATGTGCTTGTTTCCAAATGTGGTCTGGATGTAGGATTGGCAGTACTTGGTGCTGGGATGTGGGGGTAAAGGAAAGGGGATTTGAGGACAAACCTGGGCTTTGGCCAAACCATGGTATACTCAGTAGTTGCCACTTTTCTGAGATGAGGGAGGTTGGGGGATGATAGGTTTTAGACATTTCCCCACCACGCCTGGACTTGCTGAGGCAAAAGGGACTGTGCCTAAATACTGCCCAAGTAGCCCCTACATTTCAGGGAGAGGTTATGGTGCAAGGAGGTGCTTCCTGATACTGAGAAATCCACAAAGGACAAGGGACCTCTGCTGGCAAGTAGGGAGGGGCCAGAGCTCAGCATCTACACAGGTACCCAACTCCCAGCAGAGTGCTGGCTCTGAAACCAGCTGCTAACTTGAACCCTGGCCCTGCCAGGGCATCACAAACTATAGGAGGACCAGGTCAGCCGTGTCTCACCTCTTCCCTCCACCTTTTTTTTTCCTTTCTTCTTAGAGTCTCTATTGCCACAGGCTAGGGTGCTGTGTCATAAGCCTAGCTCACAGCAACTCAAACTCCTGGCCCAGCCTCCTGAGTAGCTGGGATTACAGGAACTCACCACAATGCCCAGCTGATTTTTTTTTTTTTCTTTTTGAGACAGAGCCTCAAGCTGTTGCCCTGGGTAGAGTGCCATGGCATCACAGCTCACAGCAACCTCCCAACTCCTGGGCTCATGCGATTCTCCTGCCTCAGCCTCCCAAGTAGCTGGGACTACAGGCGCCTGCCACACTGCCTGGGTATTTTTTGGTTGCAGCTGTCATTGTTGTTTGGTGGGTCCGGGCTGGATTCGAACCCGCCAGCTCAGGTGTATGTGGCTAGCGCCTTAGCCACTTGAGCCACAGGCGCTGAGCCTTTTTTTTTCTATTTATAGTAGGGATGGGATCTCATGCTTGCTTAGGCTGGTCTTGAACTTCTGAGCTCAAGTGATCATCCTCCCTTAGCCTCCCAGAATGCTAGGATTGCAGGTGTCAGTCACCGTGCCCGGCCACCTCTCTAGCTTCTGAGTCAACGGCCATGGGTAGATCATCCAGTCACTGTCCACAGGGTCCAGAGATGGAAGAAAAGCATTTTATGTGTGCTGCTAGGGAATTAGGGAAGTAGAGGAGCTGAGCATGTGCTGAAGAAAAGGATAGTCTCTGCTGTTGTTATTGCTAAGAATATCATTCATGTTAGTGTTGCTTGTGAACTTTTACTAGTGCCTTCGACCATGTACTTTACTCATGACCCCTTTAAAGTCTTTCAACAACCCAGACTACTTGGGGACAGTGTCCCCATTTTACAACTGAAGAAGCTGGGGCTGAGAGGAGTAAAGTGACTTGCTTGAGGCTACACTGTAAAGAAGGAGCAGGGCTAGGACTCCCTGTATGAAGATGTCGTGGGCTCCCTGTCACCAGAGTGATTAGGATAGTTCTCAGTACTTATCTTCTGGTTTTCTTCTTTTCCAGTTTAGGACTTGTTTTCCCCTAAACATCAGTGCATTTTTAATTTTCTTTGTGATTCTTTTTATCTTCTCCATTCAAACACTCAGTCAGTCATTTACCAGTGAGCATCTACAGTGGGCCAGTCCCCAGGCTGGCCACACTGGAGACACCACAGTGACTGAGGTGGGCTGGAGAGGAGGCTGTTGGGCAGAGTGCAATCAGAGCTGCAATGAGGGAAGCCCAGAGGGTTTATCTAACCTAGCCCAGAGGATGCTCAAGAGAAGCACTTAGTCAGGTGGTGGGAATTGGATGGGGACAAAGGGACAGAGGGAAAAGGATTCAGAAACGAGTACCTGGTGCATGAGCTGGTGCTCATAGCTGCTGATAGTAGGAGTGGGAAGTATGGGAGGGGCTTGAAAGGGAGAGGGAGGAGAGGGGGTTGTGGTGTAGGTGGCCTTTTTTTTCCCCAGGAGTCCTGAGGCATTGTTAGTCAATGTGATGTCATCACATAGAGTTTGGCCCAGATCTCTGGAGCTGAAGTTGATCAGATTGGAACAGGCAGGCTGTGGCCCAGGAAACCTGGTACAATGGTTACAATGGTCTAAGCAGGAGATGATAGTGGCGTGGTGTGGCCCAAAACACTCCCCCCACATACACTGTAGCTAGAACTCTTTTTTTCAGTTGTCTGTGCCCTTACTTGAGGGTTCACCCTGGGAGGGAAGCGTGGTGGGCACATTTTTATTCATAGCTGTATCTTCTTGGCCCTTAGTAGGAGGCCTTGCACACACAGGCTTTCAGGAGGGACTTGTGGAAGGATGGACTCAGCAGTGGGGGCCTGGGCAAGAGTGAGTGAGAGGGAGGCTGGTGAGGCTGCCCAGAACGAGGTCTCAAAGCCTTATCACCTGGGACTGGGGAGCAGACTTTCCCCCAAGTTATGGGGAATACTTTTAGTCTAGGAGCCACCAGGCAAATTAGGGCTTTAGGGAGTCCCTCCAGCAACAGTTGCATGGCTCTGCTAGCAGGACTCCTCTCTGCCTGCCCCAGGAGCTGTGAGGATGGCACACCTGCTGGGCAGCCAGGCCTGCATGGAAAGCCTGCGCAAGGACCTCACTGATCTGCAGGGCGCCATCGTAGACGTGTTCTCTCGTGCTGGGCCCGTGCGTTTCCCCTCTTGGAAGTTCCCTGACCGTGTGGCCTGTGATCTTGACATGGTAGCCTTGCTAGAGCACTATGACCATGTGCCAGGTGACCCCGAGTTCACGCAGCTGTCCCATGCTGTACTACTGGAGCTGGTCATTGACAGGTGAGGGCCTTAATTAAACCTGGTCATCTTGGGATGCTGGCACCCCACCCCTTCTTAAACCAGTAGCAGCTGCAGAAGCCCCCTACAGAGATGGTGATGACATTGTTCACAAAATTCACCATTGGCTGCTGAGTACCTGTCAGGGACCAGATCAGCTCAGGACCTCAAAAAAATTTAACCTTTTGTTGTGTCATGTGCTAGGTTATGCTGTTCTGTCTATCTCAGGGAGTTGCTAGCTGCCCTGGTAGTCTCTGTGGCATCATGGCTCTGACTGCCACCTCCCAGCCACTTGCTTAGGGTTTCTGTGTCAGAGACATTGCAGCTGCTGCTCAGGGTTTCCATTCCAGGCTCTTTTTCCCAGCGTTCTGTGGGCTGTGCTGTTCCCTCTGCCTATCACAAGGCCAGGCATGGGGTATGTTTTTCCAAAGTCCTGGCCCTAGTGGTAAAAGGCTAGTGGATTCTCCTGCAGTCCTACTATTTCCACAGGATCATTAAAATTAATGTGGGTATCAGCCTCTACTCCCTAGGGACTGCAATCCAGGTTTGCTATGCTCAGAAATCTCACATGCTAGTAAAATCATTGGGGCCAGGCAGCCAGCCGAAATGTGAGAGGGACCCTAGCAGTTTCAGAATAACCTTCCTGAGAACAGAGAAGCCAGTGTTAACCACCCTGAAGCCTGGAGGAGCCCTTGGTATGAAAGCACCATTTGTAACTTGTGTTACAAAAGTGTATGAGCACAGAACACACCTTCCTCCCTCTGTGGCTTTGCACATGCGTTATGCTTCCCTCTGCTAAGAAGACCCTGTCTCCTGTTCCTGGTCTGACCCAGCTCACCCACTCTCTTCTCTGTGAACCTGTTGCTGACATGTTCCCGCCCTGCCTGACTCCTTGGGAACTCTGGAAGGTCAGAGCCGTGGCCTCTGGCCCACAGTATAGCCTTTAGAGGAGCTCAGTTCATGGCAGGGATGGGATTAAGGCTATAGGCAGCACAACAATATCCCACCACAAGGGTGAAGCTCTCTGGGCAGACAGATGGCTCTGCTGAGGCCAAGCTCTGTGCTATTTCCAGATGCTTTCCCATTCCTTCCTGCCAGTTGTCCCCATTCATAGAGGAGAATACCTTGGCTAGAGAGAGGCAAGGCCTGGAGTGGTTAGCATGTCTTCCCCCAGGCCCTCTCTGCCCAAGACCCCACTTAATCTTTCTAACACCCCTTTTCCTTAAAATTAACACCTGACTCTTAACAGATACCATGTTTCCCCGAAAACAAGACACTGTCTTATATTTATTATTCCTCAAGAAGACACACTAGGGCTTATTTTCAGGGGATGTCTTATTTATATTAAGTATAATACAACAATCTACATTTATTCAAATACAGTTAAGTCATCTTCTTCTGGAACCTGACAGGGGGAGCCAAACTTATTGGTGGGGCTGGCGCTCGTGATGCATGAACTCCTTTCCCCTAGCCATTCGCAGTGCACAATAGGATGCCTGCCACTGCAGTTACCACACATGCACCTGTGCAAGTGCAAATGGCTTGGAGAAAGGAGCTATGGCAGACAAAAAGGTATTCCAGTCTTCTTTACCACTCCATGCCGAAATGCATGGCATGGCTATGCAGATATGCTTCATAGCCACACCCATTACTAGGTCTTATTATCTGGGTAGGGCTTATATTTAACAAATGCATAGAAATCCTGCTAAGGTCTTTTTTTGGGTAGGTCTTATAAGGTGAAACATGGTAGGTGTCTTCAACTTACATCTCCATTGTCACAGAAGCAGCTCGCCTTGTAGGAGAAGCCCCAGACTAGGAGACTAGGATCAGGAGACTGTACCTTACCCCTGCCCTGCCCTACTCACCCTGTGGCTGTGGGTAGGTTCCTCCTGTCTTGAGGTTCCTCCTGCTCTGTTATCTGGAAAGGCTCTGGGCCACTTGATGTAAGACAGCTGTTCACGCAGAATTTTCCAAGGACTCAGGATATACCTGAGGCAAAGCTAGGCCTGGCCTACCCGAGCTCCCCAGTGGAGAAGTAACCAGGCAGAAGTGTTGCCAGCCAAGAGGCCCCAAGCTAAAACTGGAGCCAGGGGGGCTTCCTGGAAGAAGTGACCCCCTAGGTTGGGTTTGAAGCTAGCCCAACATCTTATGCTAAGACTCTTTAAGGGCCAAATACTTGGGCCCCTTCTCCAGAGCTATGGTGTGAGGGCACATTGGTACCAGCCAAGGTCCCAGCATCCCTGGCATCTCTGTCTATAGGCTCCTGCTGCTGCTTCAGAGCTGTGCAAGCTACTTGGAGAACCTTGGCTCAGAACAGATGATACCTTCTGCCCGGGCTGTGGGACCCTGCATGTCTGTGGGGCTCACAGTACGACGTTTCTGGAACAGCCTGCTAAAGCTGGGCATGCTCTACCAACAGGCAGCCCCCCAGGTGGGTTGGACCCACCTTCTTTCCCCCAGCTGTGACTGTCCTCACGTCACAGCTCCAATTCCTACTTCCTGGGTTCCAGTGTGTGTACTGTGTCCTCCATTAGCTCCCCACTGCTCTCTCAGGCCTGTATATATAGTATGGCAGTTAAGACTTTAGATCTTGGGGGCCATGTCTGGGCTCCCTGACTCTGCCTTTTATGCTGTGGGACTTTGGGGGAAATGCCATCTGCTCTGAACCTCAGTTTGTTCATCTGTATGATGGGGGACTATGAGCTTCATTTGTTAATGGCTTCTCCCACAGTCCTAACAACCACCCAGTGGGGGGTGACCACTATCACCATGATGGGAAGTGAACTAAAACTGAGAGTAGTTATTGTGACGGGAGAGCAGGCAAGTTTACTAAGCAAGAGCCCAGTAACTGGCATCTGTTACTGTCACCATTACCCTCCCAATATCATGCATATAGTTACATCAAGTCGGAGCAGCAGAGCAGAGACCTGGCCTGGTAAGTTAAGTCAGTGGAAAAGAGGAAGATGGTTCTATCCTATTCATGATGATGTCAGACAACACCTGAAGGTCTGTACTTCAGACAAGGCTGTCAGTGAACATTTCCCCAGAGGACTGGTCACCTCCCAGGCCCATGTCCCTCATCTGCTTTCCTTTTTGTTTCCCAACCACAGAAAAAGACAAAGCAAGGGGATTCCCCCACCTCTAAGTCCACAGCCAAGGGTGAACCAGCCAAGAGCCTTGAACGTATGACTGCCAAGTTCTTCAAGCCCCCCTCCCCAGTGTTAGGATTGCCTCAGACCTGCCAAGAGTTGGAGAGTATCCCTGTCAGAGTCTCCCTGCAGTGTCCAACCATGACCTCCAAGAATACCAAGAGCATCCACTCCCAGACCATTGAGACAGCCCTGGTGCCCTGTGATGCATGCATCAGTGTCCAGGGCAGCCTGCAGGAGGTGGGTAAAGTGGTCATCAGCCTGTGTCAGAGCCAGAATTTGCCCTCATCCTTAGCCCAGTTCCAGCAGCTGGTGCAGGACAGCATGGGACTCAGGCCACTGCCAGCTGCCACTGTGAGCCATTGGGCAGCAGAGCAGAGCAAGGACCTGATGCGTCTCAGTAAGCATATGGGGACCCTCTCTCAGCTTGTCAGCCCCCTCAGGACCCAGCTGGAGGAGGCTGAGGGGCAGAAGGCTGAACTGAAAAAGCAGGTGGACAAGCTGGAGCAGGTGCTGCAGCAGAAGGAGGGGGCGCTGCAGCAGCAGGCAGAGGAGGCTGAGCAGCGCCTGGCTGAATGGGAGCATGACAAGCAGCACCTGCTTACAGGTCTGTGCCCCAGGGTCTGGCCTAGTGCCCAGGGCTTTGCCACAGTCTTAGCGGGGGCATTCCTGCCACAGGACAGCAGTCTGTGTGTAAGAAATCCAGGTTGGGGCTTGGCGCCTGTGGCTCAATTGGCTAAGGCGCCAGCCACGTACACCTAAGGTGGCGGGTTCGAATTCCCAGCCCGGGCCCGCCAAACAACAATGATGGCTGAAACCAAAAAATGGCCGGGCATTGTGGTGGGCGCCTGTGGTCCCAGCTACTTGGGAGGCGGAGGCAGGAGACTCGCTTGAGCCCAGGAGTTGGAGGTTGCTATGAGCTGTGATGCCATGGCACTCTACCCAGGGGAATAGCTTGAGGCTC
>CAUYQV010130388.1:0-14361 GCA_963574575.1 Galagoides demidoff
AAAGAATTGTAACATTTCTGAAGGATGCACTACTTGATATACATGATTTTATATAAAATATTAATTTAGTACCTTAAATTACTCTGTAAAATTTTTCTCTTTCTTTTTCTTTTTCTTTTTATTATTATTATTTTTTTTAGATGGAGCCTCAAGCTATCCCCCGGGTAGAATGCTATGACATCACAGCTCACAGCAACCTCCAACTCCTGGGCTCAAGCGAGTCTCCTGCCTCAGCCTCCCAAGTAGCTGGGATTACAGGCACCTGCCACAATGCCTGGCCATTTTTTGGTTGCAGCCATCATTGTTGTTTGGCGGGCCCGGGCTGGGGATTCGAACCCGCCACCTTAGGTGTATGTGGCTGGCGCCTTAGCCGCTTGAGCCACAGGCGCTGAACCTTCTCTTTCTTTTAATTGAGATTTAGAATTCAGAGTTTATGAAGCCTACCCCAAATTATAAATATTTTAGAATTTATTCTGACTTTTGTTGTACTGTATCACACTTATTATCATGTGCTAGTTTTCCTGGGCTACCATAACAAAGTACTACAGACTGAGTGGCTTAAACAACAGAACTTTACGTTCCCACTGTTCTGGAGACCAGTAGTACAAGATCAACATGTCTGCAGCATGGGTTTCTTTTGAGATCTCTCTGCATGGCTGGTAAATGGCCATCTACTCTGGTTGCATTCACAACATCTTTCTTCAGCAAGTGTCTGTGTCCAAATTTTCTTTGTCTTTTGTAAGAACATTAGTCATATAAAATTAGGACCCCTAGAATGACCTCATTTTACCTAATTTAAAGAATTTAAAGAAGCTGTAGCATCTATGATAATCTTCTTTCACTTCACTTGTGTTTACACATCCTGAAGCATTTGTACTGTTTTGGTTTCCCACATGGGCCTTGACGTCACAGATTAGATGATCAGAATAATCTTGCTTTCTTACCAATTTTTTTTGAATTTTATTATTGGGGTTTATAGTAACTCGCTTTAGACCTGTTTTCTAATATGAATTATTTTAATTAAATATTTTTCCAAATGGCCTTTTAAAATGTTGCCATTTAAAAACTTTTCAGTTTTTTGAACATTTTGGTAACATATTTAAAATATTTTTAATTTATTATTTAAACCACCTCCACAGTCTTAAAAAGGCACGATGCAATCTCACCGTATTTAAAGACAGTAAAGGAGATCATACTCTAATGATCTGCAAAATACTCATATGAATTTTATTGTCACATTATATTTTATTATCGCTAATTTCCACCTTCCTTGGAACATCTAAGCTATACTTTATTGTAAAATTTATAGCATAATAACTCTATCACATTAAACAGTATAAGTACACTGATTTAGTCATGTTGTCTTAACCTTTAGAAACTACAGTGATAACCCTATAAAAATAACTTCAGCAATTAGCCACAAATTATGGCTAGATATTTTACTTTAATTAATATAAGAAGCAGATGACAAAATATAAATTATTTTTCTGCAAAAACATATGAGTGAATGAAACTTAGTCTTATTACATAAATATGTGGTTTAGAATTTACAGACTGACAGTAACAGACCCAGGTTAAAAGTGTACATATCAACCAATCACAATTTCTCTGCACATTATATATTTGCACCCAATAGTGGTAGTTGATATGCATAACAGACTATTACATTTTCTGCAAAACAGAGTCAATATTTCTTTACGGTCATAACAATGTACTTTTTCATAAATCAGACATAAAATTTCTGTTTACAAGTGGTAAATAAAGGTCAATTGAAAGAATTGTGGCTCTCTTAGAATATCAGTCACTAAAATGCACCTTAAGGGTTAAATAAATGTCAGAGAAATTAAATACAACTTTATAAAGCAGAAATAAAAATTTTATTGGTAAGTTATTCCTTATGGTAAATTTCTTGATTTGTTAGAAACACAAAAAAGTGAACAATCACTATATATGATTAGCTTTTAAATTAGTTATTCTAACATAAAAAAATATTTAAACTCAGGCTCAATGCCCATAGCTCAGGGGGTAGGACTACAGCCACATACACCAGGGCTGGCTGGTTTGAACCTGGCCCGGGCCTGCTAAACAAAAATGACAACTACAACAACAACAACAAAAAAATAGCTGGGGGTTGTGGCAGGTGTCTGTAGTCCCAGCTAATTGGGAGGTTGAGGTGAGAGAATCACTGAAACCCAAGAGTTTGAGGTTGCTGTGAGCTGAGAAGCCACAGCACACTACTGAGGGTGACATACTGAGACTGTGTCTCAAAACAACAACAACAACAAAATTATACTCAAACAATAGGAAATTATTCCTAAAAGATAAAATGTGTACTGCTTTGTGTCTATTAGTAGTAAAGCATAAGAATTTTAGAACTAATGATAGCATTTAAATATTTTGTGTAGAGAATAAATAGTGCATCTTATTAAATCATTGGAACTACAATTTTTCCACCAAAGCAACATATGTTACAGTTATTTTCTTTAAGCAACTCTTCAAAGTTCTATAAATTTAAGAATATCATATAAAGGCTTGAATTTACTAAGGTAAACATGTAAAGAGCAATTCAACGAAACTTTTGAACATAAATTGTTTCAGGCAATTTCATGTTTAGTGTAGAAGTGATTAATTTTCACATCTAGCCTAAACTATTTTTGCTAGAATTATATTAGAATTATGCAAAAAATGTTTTTGTTGAATTAAGGAATGCCTTGATATTTCAATCAAGGTTCAGTATAAGTATATATTTTACCCAAGACAAAGAGTAGCCTAAATACTCTCCATACCACTATTGCTACCATGTTAGAGGTAAGAAATTAGGGGCTCAAAGCACTTAAAAACTTTCCTCTATTCAAAACTATAAAGAACTAAAACTGATGTTAATGATTATTTTTTAGTTATATTGTTGATATTTCAATTCCCTCTGAACCTGCATATTGTTTTTTTATTCAATATTTTTTGTTCAGTCTAGAGAACTCCTATTATACATTTATTATTGGAAATTACAGAATATGTGAGGTTTAATTCAATGTTCAAAAACCCAGATTATCTCAGAATAAATATTTTAAAAACCTGGCCATGGGGTGATGCCTGTGGCTCAAAAGAGTAAGATGCCAGCCCCATATGCCTGAGGTGGTGGGTTCAAACCCAGTCCTGGCCAAAAACTGCAAAAATAAAAGAACCTGGTCATGATAGATTCTCACTGAAGCTAGATATTTTCTCTGACATATTCTACAGGGGAGAAGGAATACTTGCTTTACATCTAATATAAAACCTTAAGAACTGAGAGTTGGGGTGGCTCATGTGAATCAACGGAGTAGGGTTCTGACCCCATATGCCGGAGGTGGCAGGTTCAAACCCAGTCCTGGCCAAAAAAAAAAAAAAAAAAAAGAACTGAGAGTTAACGTGGGCATAGCAATTATAAAACACAGAAAGTCAAAAATATTTAATTAATTCAGAACACCAGGGATCCTAGGCCTAGAGCAAGCCAGAGAGGTGTGCCGGGGCAGGCGTTCTGCCCAGCCTCAAAAAACAAGATCAGCATGCTAAAAAAAACTCATGCATTATTCCACATACTCAAGATGAGAATTTA
Organism: Galagoides demidoff; assembly: GCA_963574575.1. NCBI lineage: Eukaryota > Metazoa > Chordata > Mammalia > Primates > Galagidae > Galagoides > Galagoides demidoff. The sequence continues at coordinate 3,593 of CAUYQV010130388.1, forward strand.
TAATTTTGTTACCAGTCAGCAAATTTACCAAATGACAAGATGCTTAGGTGCATATGCTGCTGCTTTTACAAGATGCCATCTCATCCGTTACGAAGAAGTTTTTGTGCACTGGCAAACCTGAAAGCAACAGTCCCAAGACCCATTGGAACCAATGTGTCATAAGAAACATCTCTAACAAAAAAAGGCACCTCACAAATGAAAGGTGAGGAATAGGATTATTATTTCTGATTATCTTTCATTTCTGGAGTTCATGATACAAAGTTCTCTGAGTGTGGTATTATAGCCTGATCCACCTATTCATAATCAACAAAAACATACTTGCTTTGGTCTTTTTCATTACCTTCATTTACCCCCTTTCAACGTCACCTTGGTTTAGATGTGTTAATTCAGAACATGAAACTATTGACGCAGTGAAAACTATTACAATTGGTGGAGTAGAAACAATAATTATGCAACCAAACAAATAAACCCTACTTTGTCACTATATATAGTAGCAAGATGTTGTATTATTTAGATTTGATGGGTTACAATCTACCCTAAAATTCAGTCTTGTAAAATACCTGTATGTTTAGCTCACAATTCTGTACACCAGGAATGTGAGTTGAATCTAGCTAAGTAGTAATTCTTCTGAGATTAACTTGACTCATTCATGTGTCAGCCAGCACTTGATTGCTTTACTACCATGTTTGGTGCTTGGCTGTCAGCTGATTCATGGCAACAATTTTGTCTCTCATTATCCAGTGTATCTCATCATCAGGTAGGTTAGCTTGGATTTGACCAGTGTGTCTCATCAAGTATGTTATCTTGGATACTGGCCACAGGGCTCTGAAAGTAGCAAGCACAAAAGCAGCAATTCCCAGGAATTTGTCACAGTTGCAAGGTAGCACTGGCAGAAGCAAGTCACATAACAAGCTCTGATTCATAAGCTAAGATAAATAGATAGTGCCTTTGATTACAGTGGAACAATGATTTGGTCACAAATCGGAGAGAGCTCTTCCTCTCACTTAATCAGTAAGCAAATGTGTCATCACATATAACAGAAATCTCACCTAGAGGGCATCCTCGACAGTGATGGATTTGAGAGTTCAGAAATAACATCAAATTTCTTTCAGGTCCTTTCTAACTCTCCTCTATGAGCTTGTCAGTGTCCATGGCATGTAAAAGCTTAAAAAGTGATGACCGCAGCAGTTCCAGATATCAATTTCATCAAAGAAAGAGCAAAGGTAGAGGAAAATAGTCTCTTCTAAAGTCTCCTTGTCAGAACAACCAGAAAAATTTCACAGAATCCCCCAGACACTTCTTTTTATATATTATCAGATGAATCTGTGTCACAAAACCATGTCTGAAATAATTCTTTTATAGGAAATAAACTTATCATGATTATTTTAGATCAAACTTAGGGCAAGGAAGAAATCATGGGTTAAATGAACACTTATTGTTATTTACTAGGCATGCACATTCTGCTAGTCTTGTGGAATATAGCAGTGAATGTGATAAATTCACATTCTAGTCAGAAACACATGTAATAAACAAGGAAAATGAACTGCTTATAATAATGGGATATGGAAACACAGTGAATTCAGTGGGTTTTCTGTTTCTCTCTCTCTTTTTTTTAAATATAAAAGTTAAGTGAAGGCTTATTAGCCAAGACTTGTAAGAAATGAGATATACCTTTTTATTTTCCAAGATGGTGACTGGCTTTGTTAGCGCACCTCATCCACCTAGAAAGAGAAATCTGTAAACATTCATGCTATAAACTTTTACTCAAGAAAAAACATGAGTGCTCAACAGATAAAGTGTAAGAAACTTCAGGTGCCTTGAAAGATGCATGGGCAGAAGCCTGAGGTGTGAGTCCAGCATGAAATGTGTCTTCAAATTGTGAAAGTGGGGAGAGATGTCTCCATGATCTACTTATCCACTGAGGAGCTGACCAGGATTCTGTGGATCTTCTTGACCCACCCAGCACCATACCTGTCTTGGTGAATGGTGGGGAGTCTGTGGGAAAGAGCGACTCTGGAAAGTGCTTTGAGCATGTTCACAGAGCCTGGTGCCCATAGAAGGTAGTCATCCTTGATCCTTATTAAGAGGGGACCTTAGAAATCTTCTAGCTAATTTGGACAGAGGTCACAGTTTGGGATATGCTCTCAACTATGATTAATGATCTAATCTCGAGTAGGGACAAACTCCCACCAGCCACATGTGAAAGGCAAGTGGGAAGTGGTCTCTTAATGCTGGCATAGTAATTAGATGTCCCCTGCACTTCATAGGCCTAGATGGAGATGGTGTGACTGAAAGCTGTAATATCTGTTTCAGGGAGGGAGTCTTGTGGCCTGGGACTGTTTTTATAATCTGAGTACTGAGTGCTTGGGCTGCATCTAGCTGTTTTGGCTAACTGCCAGTGACGGGTTATTATGTATAGGAGACCTACTGGTTCAAGGGCATGGAACTGGTCAGGTCTCACTGCATAGCCTGCTGAGTTGTGGAGCCTGAGCTTCCCCTCTCTCCCTCTTTGGGTTCTTTAGTGCAGCAGAATAGTTCTCCTCTTCTCTGAAACACTGCCTCAGTACCTGAGGAACTGACCTTTCCAAGATCATATGTTAGACCATAAAAAAGTCTCAATAAATTCTAAATAATCTAAATTATATCAAATACCTTCTCAGGCCATAGTAGAATACAACTAGAGTTCAATTCCAAGAGGAGCATGTGAAAATATACACATACATATAATTTAAATAACCTGCTCTTTAACAATCTTTGGGTCAGAGATAAAATTAAGATGGAAATCAAAAAATGTTAAAACAAAAATGGAGACACAGTATGCAAAAACCTCTGGGATACAGGGGGAAAAAAACAGTTCTAAGAGGAATTTTTATAGTAGTAAATACCTAGATCATAAAAATAGAAAGATAACAAATTAACAATCTAATGTCACACCTCAAAAAATTAGAAAAATCATAAAACAATAAAAATTCTTGAAGAGAGCTTAGGGGAAAAGACTGTATGAGGAAGACCCCCTTGGCAATTGTGGAAACACCAAAAATAAATAAACAGGATTTGATCAAGGTAAAAAGCTGCACAGCTAAGGGTATTACACTTAAAGCAAAAGAGATAGCCTTTGGACTGGGAGAAGATATTGCATGCAATGATCTGGCAAAGGGTTGATAACTAGAAACTACAGAGAACTAAAATTAATCAACAAGAAAATAGCAAACAACCACATTTATAATTGGGCAAGAGATTTCTTTGAAGGTGACAGACAAACGGCCAACAAACATGTCAAAAAATGCTCATGGCTCCTAATCATCACAGAAATGCAAATCAAATACAAATATTTCTTTCTAACCCAAGTAGAAATAGCCCACATTACAAATTCCCAAATCTGCAGATGTTGGCATAGATGTAGAGAGAAGGGAACACCTTTGCACTATTGGTGGGATTGCAAACTTATGCAACCTCTATGGAAAAAGTATGGAGAATCCTCAAAGAACTGAAAGTTGACCTTGTATTTAATCCTGCAATTCTACTTCTAGGTATCTATCCAGAAGAACAAAAATCATTTTTCTACAAGGACATTTGCACCTGAAAATTTGTTGCAGCTCAATTTACAATTTCCAAGATATGGAAGCAACCCAAGTGTCCATCAGTCCATAAATGGATAAAAACATGGTGGTATATATGTATATTATGGAGTACTATTTACCCATAAGAAGAGATGGAGACTTTACATCTTTAGGGTTTACCTGGATTGTGTTGAAACACATTCTTCTTAATGAAGTATCTCAAGAATGGGGAAAAGGTATACAATGTACTCAGTACTAATATGAAACCAATATATAAACAACCACAGGACCACATGAAAGAAAAAACACTGGTCTAGAAAGGGGGAGGGGAGCAGAAAGAGAAGGAAGTTGAACACGATAGAAGGTGATTGGCAGATCTCACCTAAGGTGCACAAGGCTGAGAGTGTTCCGCGTGCCCGGGGGGAAGGGTTCGGCTACAGTTTGAACTTTACCTTAGAAATTAAACAATGTAACCTAAATATGTATAACCTTATATTAATCTTAAGTAATAATTTTAAAAAATAAATAAGGAAAAAAAACCCAAAGCTCAAAGTAGAAAAGAAATAACAAAGATCAGAATAGAACTAAATGAAATTGAGAGCAAACAAACAGCACAGAGGATCAATATAACAAAAAGTTGATCCTCTGAATAAAGGAATAAAGTTGATAGCTAGACAAAGTAACAAAAAAAAGATTCAAATAAACATAGTCAGAAATACAGAGAAGTTACAATTGGTACCACAGAAGTAAATAGAAACACATGCAAAATACAAAAGATATTCAGAGACCAATAGCCTCTCTATGCTCACACACTAGAAAACAGAGAAAATGGATAAATTTCTGGAAATATACAACCATCCAAGATTGAATCAGGAAGAAATAGAAATCCTAAATGCACCAAAGACTAGTGACAAGATTGAATCAGTAAAACAATTCTCAAAAAAACAAACAAACAAACAAAAAAAAAAAAACAGTAATGAAATTGAATCATCCTTCAGAACTTCCTCTGTGGCACTAAATGGTTGTTAAAAACCCTAACCCTAAGCCTACAACCAAATGATTTGACTGCAGAATTCTACCATAAATATAGAAAATAACTGATACCAATCCTATTGAAACTGTTACAAGAGATCAAGGAGGGAAGGCGGTGCCTGTGGCTCCAAGCAGAAGGGTGCCGGCCCCATATACCAGAGATGGAAGGTTCAAACCCAGCCCTGGCCAAAAAAAAAACAAACCAAAGATCAAGGAGGGAATCTCCATAAGTCATTCTATGAGGTCAGAATCACCATGATACCAAAGCCAGCTAAAAACATAACACAAAAAGAACACTACAAACGAATAGTCCTGAGGTACATAGAAGTGAAAGTTCTCAACAAAATACTACTAAAACAATCCAACAGCATATAAAAAAGATAATACACCCTGATGAAGTTTTATTTCAGTGATGCAAACATAGTTTAACATATGCAAATTGAAAAACACGATGCACCATATAAACCGAATTAAAATCATAAACCATAAAGCCATTTCTCAATACGTGCAGAAAAAGATCTCAAGAAAAAAATAAGCCTCAGCAACATAGGTATAAAAGGAACATGTCTCAAAACAATAAAAGTTGTATGAAACAAACTTTCAGCCAACATCATAGTAAATGAGAAAGATCAAACCATTCCTTCTAAGAGATGGTTGTGAGATACCAGAAACCATTCTTTCTGAGGTCTGGAGCAGGACAGAGAAGTCTGTTTTCACTACTCCTTTCCAATTTAGGACTAGAAGTGCTAGTCAGAATAATTAGACAATTGTAAAAGAGAAATTCAAATTATCTCCATTTGCTGATGATTATCTTATATCTAGAAAATACTAAACACTCTGCCAAGAGACTCCTTGATTTGAAAAAATGAATTCAGTAAAGTTTCAGGATGCAAAATCAATGTACAAACATCAGTAGCATTGCTATACATCAATCACTTCAATCTGAGAAGCAAATCAAGCAGACAATCCCATTTACAATAGCTGGTGAAGGGAGATGAGAGATTTCTAAAAGAATAACCACAAAATACTGATGAAAGAAATTACAGATGATACAAACCAAGGGAAAACTATCCCATGCCCATGGGTTGGAAGAATCAATATTGTTAAATGACTATTCTGCCTAAAACGATCTACAGATTCAACACAATTCACACCCACGTGCCAATGCCATTGGTCATGGAATTAGAAACAGAAAAATCCTAAAATTCATATAGTATTTTAAAAAGCTCCAATAGCCAAAGCAATCCTAACCCAAAAAGAAGAAAGCAGGAAGAATCACATTAACTGAATTTGAATTATAATCGGAACTACAGCAACAAAACCAGCATGGTCTGGTATTTTATCAGTCATGTAGTCAAGGGGTTATGCGATTAATTAGCATGCCTCCTTAATAAACACCAGTATGTGACTTCATAATCTACTCTATCTCCTAATAAAGTCAATGAGATAAACATAGCAATTTCTTTTTTTTAACAATACATGCTGAAAATTCTATGCATTTCACTACAAAAGATAAAGGTATTAATAACATAATTACCTGTGTGAACAAAAACTTGGGATTGAAAGAAGGACAAGGAACAGATAGAAGGGATTTGTAGAAAGAAATGCAGGACTATGATTTAGCAACGGGAAGAGAACCAATCAGCGGCAATCATTTGGTGAGGGAAAATTTTGCATCTCTCTTTCTTGAAGATATCTGTGGATATCTGTAATTTGATCAGTTGTATTTTGAAGCAATCGACTCTTAAAATTATTAAATAAAAGAAATCAAAAGAAGATTTTTACTTGTATTTGAGACCATGTGAAGTTACCTAAATGTCTGCATCAAAGGTTACTGTTCTTGATTCACAAAGTAAATCTACAGTATTGTTTATTAACACTGTGGCAAGAAAAGGCCATTCACTTTAGAGAACTGTGGGAAAGTTATGTTATTTTTGCACATTTGATTAGTTGTTGATAGTATGTCCAATGGCCTAAAATTCTATTTTCAATAGTTACTTTCAGAAAGTCCAATTAATGCATTTCTTCCCTTTTGTAATTCATTTCGTAAATTATATAGTTAGTTCAAGATTTTTTCTTAAGATAAATTCTAATCTGCGTTGTTGCCTTAGATGTTAAGAGACAATTGATAATTAACTCTGAATTAACTTTGGACAATCATAGTCCAAGGACACATTTGAAAGTTACTGCTGGGAGTATATGACATATTTAGGTATTGGTTTGTTTATTTTTCTAGAGACAGAGTCTCACTTTTTTGCCCTCAATAGAGTGCTGCGGGGTCACAGTTCACAGTAACCTCCAGCTCTTGGGCTTAGGCAATTCTCTTGCCTCAACCTCCCAAGTAGCTGGGACTACAGGCACCTGCCACAACACCTGGCTATTTTTTGTTGCCCGCTCCGGTTCCAACCTGACACCCCAGTATATGGGGCCGGCGCCTTACTCACTGAGCCACAGGCACCGCCTGACATATTCAGTTTAATTTCAGTTAGTAGCAAGGGATCATAAGAGAGCCTGAAATCTCAGGGAAGGGGTAACACTCAACTTGAAGAATATCCCAAAATTCTTTGTGGTTGACGAGCATCTTCTACTTTCTTATGAAATGTTTATTTTCACTATTCAATAGTTTTTTAAGATTTCTTTTGGTTCATTTGTTACTGTTGTTTTCTTTGTTATTGTTCATTATAGTGATGCTATAGGGAGACTTTATGGTCATTGAACTGATGTTCTTTTCAGATTGGCTGTTATGGAGATTTTATTTTACAAAGAATTTTATAAAGAAAATTAAAACAAGTTTTTGTTTTTGGTTTTTATTTGTGAAAAATATTTATTTAGCTTGGCAGTGCTTTCAAGTGACACCTCAACAGGCAACTCTTCAAGGAATCCATGTATTTACAGGCGTCATTAAAAAGATTTAGAATGTGAAAGTTGAGGAACATTTGTTTGGGATAGATGGGTAATAATGAGTACACTGTTTTATTTGATTTTTCCACATTAACTATCAGGCTAAGAGTAATTATGGAATATTCTTGTCATCAAATAGGTTATTTTTCTCTATTTTAAAAAATAATTGAAAATTAAATTAGAAAATAATGCAGTTTGTAAACATTGAGCCAAATTATATTTTTAATTTTCTAACTTCAGTTTAAACAAAAATTTTGTGTGTGTGTGTGTGTTAAAAGCAAACCTGGTTAACGTGAGTGAGAAATTAGGTTTTGTTTCTATTGTTTGATTAGCAAGTAACTCAAAATATTGTAATGTGTCTAGCAATGGAAAATAAAGAGTTAAGGACTGTCTGTTGTACTTCGCATGTCCGTAGGATTGATTCAAACTTAAGCATTGTAAAGACTGACTCAAGTTTACTTTTAGATGTGACAGTAGTTTTTACTTTTTACTCTTTATTCTAGACACATTTTCACATGCAAAACATGTCACCACCATATTCTCTTGCATATTAGCATAATACACTTTCTTTTCCAGTCCATTTAGCAAATAGCATCTCCTAATGTAGTATGAACAGGTGGGCCAAAATCAATTGTGTATCATATATTTGACATATTATTGTTAGCTTTTTCCTGGTAAAGAATTGTTCAAAGACTATATAGTGGAATATGAATTTTTTTAAGGAAGCAGCAGATTATATATAATTTGGGATAAGGAGAACCTTTTTCAATTTTGACATTTCAAATGCATGCAATGGCTTTTATATCTTTTTGCTTAGTTTGTATTAGTATCATGCAATTAAAAATTTGTCGTAGCACCTTGACTGCAAATATGTAATAGTTTTCACCCTTATTGAATAGCCTTCCATCAGTGTCAAAGCTTATATAGGAGAAAATAGATGTGAATACATAGTCGCGTACATGTACGACTTCATAACCCGGATCAGGGGCACTTTGATGACATATGCCATGAAATTACAATAGAAGATGTTGAATAAACACTTACTGAATAAACAAATACTATCTTCACTATGCTTGACAATAAGTACACAGGATATTTACAAAAATAAAAAATACATTTTAATTATGATTTTTTAAAATCTGATACCATTTGCTCAAAATTGTTTGATAATTTAAAAGACTGTAATTTTAATGGAGGAAGTTTTTGCTTCTAAAATTATAGTGGGAAATATTCTTCATATTTGGATTATAATTTCTTAGTTCTACATTTATCTAGAAACAGATTGGGATACAACCAAAAAGTACATCTATACAACTTATATAGTAACATTTAATTGGCTAAATTATTAGAGTTTATTGTAAAGAACAAGCAAATTCCACTTCTTACAAAAATCACGTCATAAATTAAGTGAAGAACATTTCAACCTAAATATTTAAATGTGTCTAAGTGATTCTATTACACTTTTCTTAGCCAAAGGGCCAAGAAGTGATGTCTAAGTAATTATAAATGTTAATTTCTACTTATTAATTTTTAGCAATATTTGAAGAAAAATTGTAACTAGCATGATTATTGCAAACTTTGAATGTAAAATATATATTTTCTCCTGGATATTTTGTGTATTATATTTACTCTGGTTGTCATTATAATTTAAATTTTTCCAGGTATTAGTAAGAAGACAAAATCTAGACCAACATTATTAATTTCACCTGTTTCTTGTTAAACACAATTTCAACAAAGTATTTTAGAAAATCAGTATAAGAAATTACAAGCTGTGATTTCTTATTTCTATGAAATTACAGACACAGTTAAAATCAGTACAACTGACTGCCCAGTGTGTGAGTAGTTGTCTAACACAGCTTAACTCTTACAATGCTGCAGAGTTGCGTCTTTAAGAGCTTTGGTTATTGATAATGGAGAAATCAGGGAATGGGTAGAGTCCACAGTCTGAGCACAAAAATTAAAAGTAGTGGCAAGAAAGCTGGGTGATGTGAATTAGACGAAAAGTCTTCTAATGTAAACAACATTGAGAAAAGGTCTCTAATTTATAGGGCAGTCGATCATCATAGTCAGCCAGATAAGAAGATCAACAAGGAAATAGAAACTGAAAAACATCCATCATCGCTCCACAATTTTTTTTTTCTGCAGTGAATGTCCTTTAAACACCCTTAGACAATATTTGATCATTTTCAAAAGATCTAAGCATTAAAATAAGGTAAGAAAATATGAAGAAAATAATCAATAATCATTACAGAAGAACCTTACTATGGAAAGCCTAATTTAAAATGGATATTTTGTTTGATAGTTCATTTAATTTTAGTTCAGACATTGAGAAACGAAGAACTTCAAGCTCTGTGTTTACCTATTTCACTTGCTCTCAACTAGGAGAAAAAACAATTTTTGGTTTTGCCAATTTTCTCTATTGTTTAAATATTCTTTATTTAATGATAGTAGATAAATCAATAACAATAAATAGTACTTTATTTGTTGTCATGCTACTATTTATTATTTCCTTCCTGTACTTGTCTTTTAAGTTACTAATCTCTAGTTTTTTTGTTTGTTTGTTTGCTTGTTTTTTATTAAATCATAGCTGTGTACATTAATGCAGTCATGGGGTACAACGTGCTGGTTTTATACACAATTTGAAATATTTTCATCAAACTGGTTAACATAGCCTTCATGGCATTTTCTTAGTTATTAAGACATTTATATTCCACATTCAGTGAGTTTTACATGTGCCCTTGCAAGATACACCATAGGTGTGGTCCTGCCAATTACCCTCCCTCCACCCATCCTCCCTCCTCCCCTCCCTTCCCTTTCCCCCTTCCCCACATTCTTGGGCTATAGTTGGGTTATAGCTTTCATATGAAAGGTATAAATTAGTTTCATAATAGGGCTGAAATCCTCTACTAGGTATATATCCAGAAGACCAAAAATCACATTATAACAAAGATATTTGTACCAGAATGTTTATTGCAACCCAATTCATAATTGCTAAGTCATGGAAGAAGCCCAAGTGCCCATCAACCCACAAATGGATCAATAAATTGTGGTATATAGGTACCATGGAACATTATGCAGCCTTAAAGAAAGATGGAGACTTTACCTCTTACATGTTTACATGGATGGAGCTGGAACATATTCTTCTTAGCAAAGTATCTTAAGAATGGAAGAAAATAATCTCTAGTTTTTTAAGGTTGCAGTTTTCATTATTGACTTGAGGTCTTCTTCCCTTTGTAACGTGCTCATCATTCTCTAAGCAATGCACTAACTGCTCCC
>CAUYQV010130390.1:0-30937 GCA_963574575.1 Galagoides demidoff
CATTGTGATCAAAACAGCATGGTATTGGCACAAAAACAGAGGGGTAGATGTATGAAACAGAATAGAGAACCAAGAGATGAATCCAGCTACTTACCATTATATGATCTTTGACAAGCCAATTAAACATTGAGTGGGGGAAAGTTTCCCTATTTAACAAATGGTGCTGAGCGAACTGGCTGGCGACCTGCAGAAGACTGAAACTGGATCCACACCTTTCACCACTAACTAAGATTGACTCTCACTGGATTAAAGATTTAAGCTTAAGACATGAAACTATGAAAATACTAGAAGAAAGTATAGGGAAAACACTTGAAGAAATTGGCCCGGGTGAAAATTTTATGAAGAGGACCCCCCTGGGCAATTGAAGCAACATCAAAAATACACTACTATGACTCATAAAATTAAAAAGCTTCTGCACAGCCAAAAGCACAGTAAGTAAAGCAAGTAGACAGCCCTCAGAATGGGAGAAGGTATTTGCTGGTTACGTCTCCAACAAAGGTTTAATAACCAGAATCCACAGAGAACTCAAATGTATTAGCAAAAAGAGAATAAGTGATCCCCTCTCAGGGTGGGCAAGGGACTTGAAGAGAAACTTCTCTGAAGAAGACAGACGCATGGCCTACAGACATATGAAAAAATGCTCACCATCCTTAATCATCAGAGAAATGCAAATCAAAATTACTTTGAGATATCATTTAATACCAGTAAGATTAGCCCATATCACAAAATCCCCAAATCACAGATGCTGGCATGGTTGTGGAGAAAAGGGAACACTTCTACACTGCTGGTGGGATTGCAAAATAATATGTTCCTTTTGGAAAGACATCTGGAGAACACTTAAGGAACTAAAAACAGACCTGCCATTTGATCCTATAATTCCCCTATTAGGTATATATCCAGAAGACCAAAAATCACACTACAATAAAGATATTTGTATCAGAATGTTCATTGTAGCCCAATTCATAATTGCTAGGTCATGGAAGAAACCCAAGAGCCCATCGATCCATGAATGGATCAATAAATTGTGGTATATGTACACCATGGAATACTATGCAGCCATTAAGAAAAATGGAGACTTTACCTCCTTCATGTTTACATGGATGGAGCTGGAAAGTATTCTTCTTAGAAAAGTATCCCAAGAATGGAAGAAAAAGTATCCAATGCACTCAGCCCTACTATGAAACTAATTTATAGCTTTTATAGGAAAGCTATAACCCAATTTTAGCCCAGGAATATAGGGAGAGGGAGGGGAGGGGAGGGGAGAGGGAGGGTGGCGGGAGGGTGATTGGTGGGATCATACCTATGGTCCATCCTATAAGGGTACATGTGAATCTCTCTAAATGTAGAATATAAATGTCTTAACACAATAACTAGGAAAAAGACATCAAGGCTATGTTAACCAGTTGGATGAAAGTATTTCCAATTGTATATAGAAACAGTACACTGTACCCTATGATAGTATTAATGTACACTGCTATGATCTAATAAAAAAAAAAGATTGGATAGAAAGCAAGATGTCTGTTCAACTCAACATTATACTAAAGGTTTTGACAATGCAGTCAAGTAAGAAAAGGAAATTAAAGGAAGGGAAAGGAAGAGGCAAATTGGAAAGAAGTAAAATGATCTTTATTTACAGTCAACATGCTCCTATATGTAAAAAAGTCTTAAAGAATCTACAAAAAAGCACACAGAATGAATTAGTTTTAAGATTGTACCATACTAAGACAACACAAAAATCTATATATCAGCAATGAATAATTAAAAAGTAGAATGGCACACAGTGTCATTTACAATAGTGTTACCATGAACTACGTAGGAATAAGTTCACTATGATACGTGGAAGACCTACCTTTACACTACAAACTATATGCTTTACCCCTAGACAAAGAACCCAGGCAGAGATTTTCTGACTTGGGTAGCTCTGGTGCTTTTTCTGTATTCTTTGTATATAATAAATCCTATCTTACCACTGAGGGGGGGGGATGGTGGTGGTGGTGGTGGTACTATATGTTTATGAATCAGAACACTCAATATTGCTAAAATGTCACTTGTACTCAATTTTTTCTATCAATTCACACAATATCAAGCTGATTCTTAAATTTATATGGAAACACAAAAATTCTTAGAACAACTAATACAGTTTTGAAAGAGAATACAATTTAGATGAGTGAGTTTACACTATCTGATTTTAAGACATTAAAAACTACAATAATCAAGACAGTATGTTATTAGAGTAAAGTTAGACAAGAAAACCCAGAAATAGACCCACATGTATATGACTGATTGATTTTTGTTAAAGCTACAACTCAATGAGGAAAATTATAATCTTTTAAACATACAGTGTTGGAATAATTGGATGGCCATATGGGAAAAAATGCACTTCAATCTTACATGACGCCATTCCTAAAAAATAATTCACAATAGATTGTATACCTAAATGCATATGTAAAATTGTAAAACTCTAGAAGAAACCTTGGTAGAAAAATTTTGTGTCCTTTTCTTGGGCAAAGATTTCATTGATAGGTTACAAAAAGCACAAACCAAAAGTACTGATGAATTAAAATTAATTCAAATATTTTACCTTCAAAAGACTGTATCAAGTCACATGCTCTGAGGCTGGCAGGTTCGAACCTGGCCCTGGCCAGCTAAACAACAATGACAACTGCAACAGAAAAATAGCCAGGCATTGTGGTGGGCACCTATAGTCCCAGCTACTGAGAGGCTGTGGCAAAAGGATCACCTAAGTCCAAGAGGTTGAGGTTGCTGTGAGCTGTGATGCTAGGGCATTCTACCGAGGGTGATAAAGTAAGACACTGTCTCAAAAAAAAAAAAAAAAGACTGTATCAAGAAAATTAAAAAGCAATTTACTGCTTCAGTGAAAATATTTGCAAAATGTATATCTGATAAAGGACTTGTATCCAGAATATGAAAAGGACTCTTACAACTCAATAAGAAGAAAAATCACCTATTTTTGATAAGTGGCAGAGAATATATGAATGAAAAACAAGCACATGAAAAGATTGCAATACTATTTAGTTATTAGGAAAATGCAAATTAAATCCACACCAAGATACCATTACATACCCACTGGAATGGCCAAAAATAAAAAGACTGGAGGGCAGCACCTGTGGTTCAGTGCGTAGGGCACCAGCCCCATATACCGAGGGTGTCAGGTTTGAACCCGGCCCTGGCCAAACCGTAACAAAAAAAAAATAGCTGAGCATTCTGGCGGGTGCCTGTAGTCCCAGCTACTCAGGAGGCTGAGGCAAGAGAATCGCCTCAGCCCAGGAGTTGGAAGTTGCTATGAGCTTTAACATCACAGCACTCTACCGAGAGGGATAAAGTAAGACTCATTCTCTAAAAAAAAAAAAGTCAAAAGACTGACAATAGTAAGCGTTGACAATGCTGTGGAGCAGCTAGAACTTTCTTACATTGAGGATGGGAATGCAAAAAATGAGATAGCCACTCAAACAATGTGACAATTTCTCATAAAGTTTCTTTATGACTTAGCAATCCCACTCTACATATTTGCACAAAAGAAATAAAAACGTATGTCTACCCTATGATTTATACATGAAATTTCTTAGCAACTATATTCATGCAGCCCTAAACTGGAAACAATCCAAATGCCACCAATTAATTAACAGATAAGCAAATTGGGATGTATTCATTTGTTAGAGTACCATTCTACTCAGTCATGGGAATACTACCGATCTTGCAACAACAGGGACACAGTCAGAAATACACTAAAGAAAAGCAGACAAAAACGTGTGATGTCATTTATATGAAATTCTAGAAAGGCAAAACTGTCATGATATAAATAACAGTAATGTCTGGGGTCATGATTCAGAGAAGGGATTGATTGTATAGGAACAAAGAGACTTCTATGAGCAATGGAAATCTGGCTTGCTTGTGGTTGTGGTTACAGGGCGTATACATTTGTCAAAACTCATCAAACTTCATTTTTAAAATGGAGAATGGATAAATGATGGAATTTTTTAGCAACATAAAGGTACAAATTACCAGTACATGTAACCATGTGAATAAATTCCACAGACATCTTGAGTGAAAGAATCCAGACACAAGAATACATGCCATATTATTCTGTTTAAATAATCATTTACAGTGAAAAAAAAAATCAGAGATGTGCTTGCAGGGGCCAGGAAGTTTTGACTGAGGAGAGGTCCAAGGTAACTTTCTCGATGGCTGGTAGGTAGTATTCTGGACTTTGACTGGAATGTGAGTTACATAGCTGTATGATCTGTGAATTTCCTTGTGTGTAAATTTTACATCAATAAATTTGTCTTTATGCTGGGCACTCACACCTGGAATCTTGGGAGGCCAAAGCAGGTAGATTGCTTGAGCTCAGGAGTTTGAGACTAGCCTGAACAAGAATGAGACCCTGTCCCTTCTCAAAACAGAAAAACTAGCTGGGCATTGTAGCGGGCACTCCCAGCTCTTCAGGAGGCTAAGGCAGGAGGATCGCTTGAACCAATGAGCTCGAGGTTGTTGTGAGCATGACACCACAGCACTCTACCCAGGGCAACAGAGTGAGGCTATGTCTCAAACAAAACAAAACAAAACAAAAATTTTTCTTTGAAACTAAAAAACATGCTTTCATATGCATCTTCAGAACTACTTGAGAGAGGAATGCAACAAAAACTCCCCATTTCACGTTTCAGAAATCCAATGTTCAAATCAATTATGTGACTTGCCTGCGATCGCACAGCTGGAATAAGAATTCAGTCTTTTCACTTCTGTTCCACTCCTCTTTCTATTTAATATGCTACTTAGTGGTTTCAACTGAACCGTGGAACACAATATAAGTTTGTCTTTTATAAATAAGTAAACAGAATGTGATGCTCTAGAGCCAAACTAAACTTGTGTGTTTTCTGCAACCATGAGACCCAAATAAATATATCCTCTGCCGTGATCTCTCACGTGGGCACAGCATAGTGTTTAAATTGCAATTTACATGTTATCATTTTCTCCACCCCTTGTTAAATTGTAAAAGAAAACCACTCAAATAATAACAGATAGGAACTCTGGTTGACAACCATTAATCAGCAGAGTTGTTGTTGGGTTTGTTGTGAGGTTCAGACAGATGTAGAGCTGATTCATCCGAAATATCTTCTTCCTGTCTCATAGATGTTTCTCTTACAAGTGCAGCCATGATGGAAACAATTTCCTCAAGCAGAGAAGCATCATTTTTATCACTAATATGCTATACTGGGAAGGAGCTAGAACCTTCCAGTAAGTTCACCATGTCCAATTATATGAAGTCACAAATATTCAGGGCTTTACTGTCAAAGGGGAACAGCAGTTTTTAAGTTCGGAGATCATATCGTTCAATGGGCTTTTTTCCAAATTTTACCATAAGGCACTTGAGAAATATCTCTTACTGTGAATCAATTTCTAGGTATTGTTGCTATTATTTGGCCTCTTAAAAGGATGACTCTGATGTAGGTAAGTTACAGCTTGGCTTGGTCAGTGGTTTATATTTCTGGAAAAACTTCTGCAGCCTAAGACCATTCCTATGCCCTTCCACCTCTAGATGGGGCTCTTCTCATTTCATCCCAGATTCACGGTCTCCAAAAATCCTATGAAGAAGGTGGAACAGACACAAATTGCCATGGACTCTACTTTTTAGAAAGGCTCTTACACAAATGGCCCTTCCTTCCTTGCTTGCTCCCTTCCTTCAAATGTTACTGAGCACCTACTATGTGTCAGACATTGAAAATGTTACAATGACAAATCCTGCTCCTTAAGTTACATCTAATAACAGAGACAGATGTGTATCGGATAATCATAACACAATTTTAAAGAGCTATGATGAAAGGCAAGGAAGAGTAACCTGGATAGGTAAACTAGGCCTGGATGATGAAGGGGCTGGTATACTGTGCTAAGAGGCTGGTAGACTTTCTTGAGAGGGTAGTTGAGAACTTCAGGGTGCTTTAAGCGGGGTGGCATCATGATCAGAGCTGAGCATTGGAGACATCACTCTGGCCTCAATGTGATAGATGGATTACAGTTGTGAAAACTAGAGGCTCCTTTGCTGGTTCTCCCTCATTTTCCTGATCTTTCTAAATGTTGGAATTTTGTCAAGGCCTACTCCTAAGCCTTCTCTGTCTTTCTTTTTTCCTTTCTGTCTATAGCTATACCCCACCTTGCCCTGCTGTGGCAGGTGATCTTACCTAGTTTGTCTGTTTTAAATAGGATCTATTAAGTGGTCCCAACATTATAACCACAATCCAGAGCTCTCCCCAGACCCACAGCATCCTACATCTAAAAGACTTCCCAGCCTTCACGTGGCTGTCTGAAGCCTGTTCTTTCCCTTGTCTTTCCCAGCATAGTGAATGTCACCACCATTCATCTAGTTATTTACCCAAACCACTCTCCATGAGACATCTTCCTTTCCCTTCACACCCCACACCAATCCATCATGTCTGATCTGTCTCTCAAATATATCCTGGTCCCATCTATTTCACTCCAGCTCTTCTCCCATCCCCTTAGCCCAAGCCCCCATTAGCTCTCATTTGCATTACTACAGTGGCTTCCTAACTGCACTCCCTCCCTTCCCTTTGGCCATACACAAATCAGAGTGATTTCTTAAAAGCAGAAGTCAGATCACCCCACTCCCTTGCTTACAACCTATCAGTTGGCTCCTGCTGCACTCATAAAGTGTTCCCAACCCCAATCTGAGGACCAAAATGCTATTCCATGCTCCTTAGACTATGTTTATTTGGATATAATCAAAGAAAATGCTGGAAAGTGAATATTACAATTTAACTAGCTGATCAAGGTTTTCTTTTTTTCTGCATCATTTCTGATATGAAATTGTTCAGCTTGAAAACATTTAGAACCTCCTGAACCCACTGACTTTTTCAGCTCCTTAACGTATGGAGCTCAGGTAGTGAAATGTACTGGATCAAAGCAATCGATTTTTAGAGGCAGGTGGGCTTCGGAGGGCATTTTGTTCAACTGAGGGGGAAAAATGCCCAAGTTAAATATAGCTTCCCAAGTGGCTGAACCAGGAAAAGAACTCAAGGGATATTTAATTAAGCAAGCCCACTGAGCGGCACTGAATTTGAACTTCAGCTTCTGATCACAGTGGACAACGTCTGCAGAACACTAGTGACGTGTTTGTGCTGTTCTCCCTTGTCCCATACATTAGTTCAGTTGACGTTTCGGACTGTCACAGACAGCACGGAGCCTCATCATTTCCCATTGCAGGGCTGTTCCAGCTGCTGCCTTTGGATTTCTGGAGAAATGACTGCCTTTAGCAAAATGTGTGTTTTGGTTTTTCATGACACTTTTCGCCTCCTCCCACCCTTGTCTGACTTATTATATTCATCTCCATCTCTGTTCCTCTTTCTAAGCTCCATACCTCTCTCTCTCTTTTCTCTTCTGCTTCCATTGCAGGACTTTCGGCTCGAGTGGGTGTTTTATATTCATGACACCAGCCAGCCCAAATAGTCTGGGAAATAACCATTGGAAGGGAAAGCTGATAACAATTTTGCTTATTTCTCAGCTTTCTCAAGTTGTTGTTGTTGTTCTTCTCCTCCTGCTCCTCCTTCTCCTTCTTCTTTTTTGACGGAGTCTCACTCAGTTGCCCTGGGGTAGCGTGATATGGTGTCATAGCTCACAGCAACCTTAAACTCTTGGGCTCAAGTGATTCTCTTGCCTCAGCCTCCCAAGTAGTTGATACTATAGGCATCTGCTACAATGCCCAGGTCAATTTTCTATTTTAGTAGAGACGGGTCTTACTCTTGCTCAGACTCTTGCCCACCTCAGCCTCCCAGGGTGCTAGGATTATAGGCCTGAGCCACCATGCCCAGCCCCTCTCAAGTTCTTCTGACAGTCTGCCTGGAGCTTCATTATTCCTCCATGGGGTATTACTTAAGAATCTTTGTCTATACCGTGACATAAACAGTGATCTGACAGATCCTAATGCAACGTGGGTGCACATCCCTGTTTGTCTCTCATTGCACTAGCAGTGGAGAGCAGCCCACCCAGTATTCGAAACACTAAGCAGAATCACCCACCTGAAGGGATTATGCGTTGTGCAAAAAGCCACCTTCATTCTCTAAGCAAACCATGCCCTTGTCATCTCTCCAGGAGGACACATCCTTCCTCTATGAGCTGTATGTACCTCTAGCTCCCTAGGGCACCAAAAGACAGAGTTCATTTTCTGCTCACAGCCTCCCAGAGACCACCAAACTTTACAGTCTTACAACTGGGTGGGGCCTGAACGTCATGCAGTATAACCATTTATATTCTTACGATCATACTGGAAGGTTCTCCAGGTTTAACTCATGGGCCTTGTCTAGATAGAGCCCGAGTCTATGTCTCCATTATTTAAGTGCTTTTTGAGTCACGAAAAGGTTAACACTGGCTGTCTGGAGATGAGTCAAAGTCACAACTGACATTCAGTGTCCTACATAATTTGACTCCAGGTTATATTTATAGACATATATGCTTCTGCTCCTCAATCTGTATTCTATATTTTATCAAAATGGTACAGTTCGCCTCTCAAATACACCTTGTGCTTTCTGATTTCCAAAAACTTCCTCCAGACATGTCTTCTACCTACATTCCACATTCCTGCAACTCGTCCAATCAAAATTATATTCCATTGTAAAGCCTGATTTAAATAATGCTTCATGAAGACTTTCCTGATTGTTCTAGCTAAAAGGCTTACCCCCATCCTCAAAACTTTAATAGCCCAGTTCATATCTGTTGACACTTGTTACATAATAATTTAGTTACTTGTGTACACACCTTATCTACCTCCTGCTTCAATCGGATTGTAAACTTCCGTGGACAGGGTCATTCTTTTTCATCTCTATGTCCCCCACAGCCTCTGAGAAAGCCTTTTGTACCTAATAGGAGCTCAATAAACATCTGTTGGGAAATGAATGAGAATCACAAAATGAATAGTTAAGGAAACATGAAATGAATAGTTAAGAAATTTTGGAGCCCTGAAAATCTCAGCTGGTGACTGGGTCCAGAGTAGAAGAGAAAAGCAAGAGTAGGAAGTGTGCTGGTTTGATCGCTCTTGAGAGGCAGCCAGCTGCAGCCCAAAAGAAATTTCTTTCCTTTAAAAAATCTAAATAAAACCAAAAACAGCTAACAAAGTTGGCAGAGGATATGATGATGTCAACCTCCCATTCCTACACAGATGTGCCACTCAAGTGAAATTCAGTAGCTCAGACACCAAATTACTACATCCTAACCCCCTATCTTCCATCCAGGTTTTCTGGAACATACTCAAGGCAGTGGAAGGAGGCAGAAGAGGAATTGGAGTGAGGCAGTGTGAGGATCTGAGCTGCCGTGGTGGGCAGGAAGGGCCAAAGCAGCAGGGGTTTGTGGGCGTAATTCTGCGATTGGGTATCTTAATAACACACACACTCATACCTGGGAGATGAACGTCAAGTGTGTTTGTAAAAGCTTGGTGAGTTTTCTTGGTTAGGTAGAAAATGTCGTCCAGAATTTCCTCCTCAGATAGTGTATGTTGGAAAAATGGGAATAGTGGTATGTGTGTATAATGTACATTTCAGTCCTTTTTTTGGTAAAGCCAAGATTGTAGATAAGAATCTATTTCAGTTGGATGTTTACCATTACTGGTATCAAAAATACGTCACTCAGTGATGGTGAAAAGTAGTACAGGCATCTGGAAATTTGGCACATTGTTGCAAGGATCCCAGCAACAAATCTGAGAGTGCACAGGAACAAT
Organism: Galagoides demidoff; assembly: GCA_963574575.1. Taxonomy (NCBI): domain Eukaryota; kingdom Metazoa; phylum Chordata; class Mammalia; order Primates; family Galagidae; genus Galagoides; species Galagoides demidoff. Next base: position 9,737 of record CAUYQV010130390.1, read on the forward strand.
GGGCAGGACTGGGTTTGACAAGAGCCACCATCAGTCAGTGTAGGTTAGAAAGAGGGAGAGAGAATTTATGTCACAACAGATGTCATCTGCACAAGTGAGGAGCTTGTCACTCCATGTTTCAGTCTTCCAGAGGTCAGGCCTCCTTTGATGAATCAGTACTGAACACCATACTGGTTTGTTTGTTTTAGCTGGTTTGTTTTTGTTGTTTTTTAAATGCCTTGAATCTTAAACCCTCCCATTGCAAGTGTACAATGGTTATTGGTAAATACATATTACAACCATCACTACAATCGACTTTTATAACACTGTCATCATCCTAAAAATTCATTTGCAGTCTATATTAACTCCTCTCCCATCCCTAGGTGATAACTAATCTGCTTTCTGTCTCCATAATTTGCCTTTTGGGGACATTTAACGTAAACAGAATCATATAACACATGTATATAGTCTTTGCATCGGGCTTCCTTCATTTTTTTTTTTAGTTCGTTTGTGCCGTAACATGCATCAATATTCCAGTCCTTCCCATTGCTGAACAGGATTCTGTTGAATTAGTATATTGGGTTTATTCATTCACCAGCTGGGAGACATTTGGATTATTTCCAGTTTGGGGCTATTACAGATAACACTGCTATTAACATTCACTTACAAGTCATTGTTTTCTTTTCTCTGGGATAGATTCCTCAGCATACAACTGCTAAGTCTTAGGTAAGTTTATGTTTAACTTAAAGGAACAACCCAGTAGTTTTCCAAAGTAGCTGTACCATTGTCACTTCCTCCAGGAACATGCAAATATTCCAGGTTTTCCACATTCTCACCAATACTTGGTATTATCTGTCTTTTTGAATATCGCACTCTAACGAGTGTTTGGTGATATCGCATTATGATTTTAATTTGCACGTTAGTTTCCTTATGACTAATGATGCCGGGCATCTTTTCATGTTTTTGTTAGCTATTCATGTCTCTTTGGTGAAATGTTTATTCAAGTCTTTTATCATTTTTTAATCGAGTTGGTTGTCTTGCCAAATTGTGAAAGTACCTTTTACGTTCTAGATAGAAGATCTTTATCAGATAGATGTTTTGCAAATACTGTATTTTATACCAGTCTATGGCTGGTATTTTTATCTTATGAGGGCTATTTCTTCAAGCACAGAGTTTTTTGAATTTAAGAAAGCACAATTTATCCATTTCTTTCTTCTTTTATGGCTCCTGTTTTGGAGTCACAAAGATTTATACAAGATTTCTCAAAGATTTTTCTCCTATGTTTTCATGTAAAAGTTTTATATTTTTAGCTCGTCTAATGAAGACTGTGACCCATTTTAAATTAATTTTTAGGTATTATAGGAAAGAAGGATCTGAGTTCATTTTATTGCATGTGGATATACTCCACCCCGTCCCTGCTGTTAAAAAGACTATCCTCTCTACATTGAATTGTCTTATCTTTGTTGAAAATCAGTTGGCCACCAAAGTATAAAGTCTTATTTCTGGACTCCATTCCAGCCAGCTGTATGTCTGTCTTTAATACCTCATTGTCTTTATTACTGTAGCTTTATAACAAGTTTTGAAATTAAGTAATGTAAATCCTCCAGCGTTTTTCTTTTTCTACAAAATTGCCTTGGCAATTCTAGGTCTTTTGCATATCTATATAAATTTTAGGATCAACTTGTTAATTTCTACTTAAAGCCTGTTGGGATTTTAATATATTGATCCTAGAGATCAATTTTGGGAGAACTGACATCTTAACAGTATTTTATCTTCCAATCTAGAAGCAGTTTAATCTTTATTAAGATCTCGCTTTGGTTTTAATTTGCTTTCCACTGTCTACTTTTCTAAGGTTTATCTTTCCTCTCTTCTAATATATTCATTCAATGCTGTACATTTCTAAGCACTATTTTCCCTGCATCTTACAATCTTTTCATAAGTTGTACTTAATTTTCATTTAGTTCAAATTATTTTCTAAACTTCTCTTGAACTTCTTACACTCACGTGATATTGAGAAGCATGTTGTTTAATCTTTAAATCAGTGATAATTTTCAACTGGTATGCCGTGAAATTTTTTTTTTTTTTTTTAGAGACAGAGTCTCACTTTGTCACCCTCGGTAAAGTGCTGTGGTATCACAGCTCACAGCAACTTTCAGCTCTTGGGCTTACCTGATTCTCTTGTCTCAGCCTCCTGAGTAGCTGAGACCACAGGCGCCCGCCACAATACTTGGCTATTTTTTTGTTGCAGTTTGGCCAGGGCTGGATTTGAACCTGCCACCCTGGGTATATGGGGCCAGTGCCCTATTTACTGAGCCACAGGGGCCACCCTGCTGTGAAAATTTTTAAAGATCATTAATTAAATTATTTTTGAAAGAAGTTTGAAGCACAGTAAGTGTATTCTTTTTTTTCTCTTGTTTTTTGGATCAACGTACTTTAAGTGTGCCACAGAAGTTTAACTATAGGTTCAAGTGTGTCAGAAAATTAAGAAAAAAAAATATTGAAAAACACTGCTTTAAATGTTTGGGGGCCAGTGCAGTGGCTTATTCCTGTAATTCCAGTACTTTTGGAGGCCAAGGTGGGAGGATTGCTGAGGCTCAGAGTCAAGAGCAGCCTGAGAAACATAGAAAACCCTGTATATACAAAAAATTAAAAAATTCACCGAGCATGGTGGTGCACACCAGTCGTCACAGCTACTCAGGCGGCTGAGACAAGGAGGATCACAAGAGTGCAGGAGTTTGAGGTTGCAGTGAGCTATGATGTTGCCACTGTATTTTATGTCAGGCAACGTAGCAAAAGCCTGTCTCAAAATAAATAAGCAAATAAATAAATAAATATTTTATCATTTTGTAGCTATTGTGTTATTGATTCCCAGTTTAATTTCATGGTGGTGAGTACATACTTTGTATGATTTCTATCCTTTTCAATTTGTTAAGGTTTGTTTAATGGCCCGGAATGTGGTCTGTCTTGGTGAATGTACCATGTCAAGTTGATAGGAATGTGTATTTTACTTTTGTTGGACGGAATAGTCTATGAATGTTAATTAGATTCAGTTGATTAATGGTGCTATTCAGTTCAACTATATCCTTATTGATTTTCTGCCTGCTCAATCTATCAATCACTGAAAGAGGGATTTGCAACCTGCAACTGTATTAGTGGACTTGCCCATTTCTCCTTGAATTTTTGTTAGTTTTTTGCCTCACATATTTTGACCCTCTGTTGTTAGATGCATACATATGAAGGATGGTAGTCTCCTTTGAGAATTGATCCCTTTCTTGCTGTGTAATGCTCCTCCATATCCCTACTAATTTTTCTTATTCTGAAGTATTCTTTGTCTGAAATCAATATACTTTTTAAACTTCTAAAATATTAAGGGCATACCAAAGTTTTTGTTACTTAGATGCACTCTATAATGCTGAAATCAAGGATTTCAGTGTGTACCCCATGAGGACAGTGTTCATTATACGCAGTAGGTAAGTCTTTGTCCCTTACCTCCTTCTTTTTTCTCCCCCTTCTTAGTTTTCAATGTCCTTTACATCTTTTTGTGCCTGTGTGCACTCATTGTTTAGCTTCCACTTAAAAGAGAGAACATGCAGTGTCTGGTTTTCTGTTCCTAAGCTATTTCACTAAGGAACAGAATGGTCTCCAACTCCATCCAAGTTGCTACAGAAAACTTCCTTTATTCCTTTTTATGGCTGAGTAGTATTCCATGGTGTGTGTGTGTATACCACATTTTCTTTATCTACTCATATATTGATAGGTACTTCAGTTGATTCCATATCTTTGTAACTGTGAGTTGTGCTTCAATAAACATTGGAATGCAGATGTCCTTTTGATAAAATGATCTCTTTTCCTTGGGTAGATACCTAGTAGTGGGATTGCTGGATCAAATGTTAGGTCTACTTTTAGCCCTTGGAGGAATCTCCATACTGGTCTCCATAGAGATTGTGCTGATTTGAAGTCCCACCAATAGTGTAAAAGTATACTTTTTCCTTTGCATCTACACTAGCATCTGTCGTTTTTTTTGACTTTTTAATAATGCCCATGCTGATAGAGGTAAGGTAGTATCTCACTGTGTTTTCGTTTGCATGAAACTAAAATAATTAATTTCTTTTGTTTATAAATACCATGCTATCTCTTTCTTCACCCCTTTAATATATCTGTGTCTTTATAGTTAAAGTGGGTTTCTTTTTTTCGAGATATGCTTGGGTCTTGTACTTTTTACCCATTATGAGTAATCTCTGTCTATTTTGTTTATTTAGATCAATCATATTTAAAGTGATTTTTTACATAGTTGGGTTAGTATATACCACACTTATAACTGCCTTATAGATCTTGTACTTAGTCTTTATTTCCTTTTAATTTTTTTCCCTTTTATCCCAACTTCTCTGGTTTTTATTGAACATTTTATATGATTCCATTTTCACTCCTTCCTGAATGTCAATTATGTTTTAAAAAATATTTAGTGGTTGGCCTAGAGTTAATTATAAATGTTTACAACTTTCAAATATTTATCTATATTTATATGGTCTCAATTCCTCCCTCTCATCCCCTCATTGCATTACTGTTACTCACTTATCTATATGCTATAATTACCCAATATATTGTTACTACTATTTCTTTGAACAAATAATTATCTATTAGATAAATTAAGAATAAGAAAAGAAAGCCAGGTGCAGTGGCTCATGCCTGTAATCCTAGCACTTTGGGAGGCTGAAGTGGGTGGATTGCCTGAGTTCATGAGTTTGAGACCAGCCTGAGGAAGAGCGAGACCCTGTCTTTAAAGATAGCCAGGCGTTGTGGCAGGCACCTGTAATCCCAGCTACTCAGGAGGCTGAGGCGAGAGAATTGCTTGGACCCAAGAGTTTGAAGTTGCTGTGAGCTGTGATGGTACAGCACTCTATTGAGGGTGACAAAGTGAAACTCTGTCTCAAAAAAAAAAAGAATAGAAAGTAAAATATTGTATTTTACTTCAGTTATTCCTTCTCCAATGCTCTTCCTTTTATTATATAGGTCCAAGTTTCTGACCTATATCATTTTCCTTCTCTCTGAAAATTGTATTTTAATATGTTTGGTAGGGCAGTTCTATGGTGATTAATTTTCTTTTTGTTTATCAAAGAAAGTCTTTATTGCTCGTTCCCTTTTGAAAAATACTTTTACTGGATATACAATTCTAGATTGGTGGAGGGGTTTTTTTTCAATGCTTTAAGTATTTCACTTCACTCTTTTGATTATGTGGTTTTTAATGAGAAGTCTGTGATGGTTAATTTGATGTCAACTTAACTGGGCCTTGGGCCATGAGGTGCCCAGACATTTGCTTAAATATTGTTCTGCATGTGTCTATGACGGTGTTTCTAGATGAAGTTATCTTTTGAATCTGTAGACTGAGTAAAGCAGATTTCTCTCCCCAGCATGGGTGAACCTCATCTAATTCATTGACAGTTAAAAAGAATATAAATAGAGAATAATTATCTCTCTGCCTGACTGTCTTTGAGATGGAGCATTGGTCTTCTGCCTTTGCTTTCCTGGTTTTTAGACATTCAGACTTGGACTGGAACTATACCATCAGGTCTCCTGGATCTCTAACTTGTTGACTGCAGACCTTGGGACTTCTCAGTCTCCATGGTTACATGAGCTAATTCCTTATAATAAATCTCCCCCCCTTCATGTGTGTGTGTGTGTGTAGAGAGAATGATTTTGTGTTTGTGTGTGTGTATGTGTGTCTTACTGATTCTATTTCTTTGGAGAACCCAAGTTAATACAAAGTTTGATGTAATTTTTATCTTTGTCCTTCTATAGGCAAGGTGTCCTGCCCTCTCTTCCACCCCTCATGGTTTCTTTCAAAATTTTCTTTGCATTTGGTTTTATGTAGTTTGCATATGATATGCCTAGGTTTAGACTTTTGGGGTTTTTTCCTGGTTGATGTTCTGTGAGCTTCCTGTAATTTGGTTTCAGTCATTAACTTTGAAAAATTCTCACCCTTCATTATTCAAATTTCTTCATTCAATTATCTCTTTTCCTTTTTGTATTCCCATTACACATATATGTATTTGTAATTACTTTTTGTAATTGTCCCACAGTTCTTGGATATTCTTTTTCTTTTTTTTCTGCTCTTTTTGTTTAATTTTTTCCATCTCCATTTTGGAAGTTTCTACTATCATATCTTCTACCTCACTGATTCTCTTCTCAGCTCTGTCCAGTCTACTGAGATCCCATCAAAGATAATCTCCATTTATGCTACAGCATATTACTTAGCATTTCTTTTTGATGTTTTCTTAGAATCTCCATCTTTCTGCTCACATTATCCATCTGTTCTTGCTTGTTGTCTACTTTTTCTATTAGCCCTTAACATATTAATCGTAGTCATTTTAAATTCCTTATCTGATAATTTCCAAATCAGTGTTATATCTCAGTCTGGTTCTAAAACTAGTTTCTTCAGCCTGTTTTTTTTTTTTAACATTTTAGCATGGTTTGTAATTTTATTTTGAAAGCAGACATGGTATATTAAGTAGTAGCAACTAAAGTAAATAAGCCTTTTGTATGAGGTTTTATGTTACTCTGGTTAGGAGCTGGGCTATGTTTAATGTGTATTATAGACAGCCTTGTTTTTTTGTATTTTTAATTTGAAAAAAAATTTTTTTTTTTTTGGTCAGGGCCAGGTTTGAACCCACCGCCTCTGGTATATGGGGCCAATGCCCTACTCCTTAAGCCAGAGGTGCCGCTCTAATGTGTATTATACAGGTGGAGGTGCCAGGGGCTTCGGTTCCCTTTAGCATACTTGTTTTTTTCCCCTCCTTCTCTGGTTGTCTTTAGATTTCCCTAAGAAACCCTTCTCAAATAAAATTTGTGTTTTTCAGCTCTTTCAATTATAATCTACTGTTGTCATACTGGAGTTCTGTGGACGTGGTAAAGTATTGATGAGGTGATGTGATCTATAATCTTATGATTAAATCTCAGTCTTTTAGTATGCTTGAGTCTCTAGGTAGTAACCTTCAGAAGTTTTTCTTAGTTTTTCTATTTTCTTCATTCTTTAAGTGAGATAGAAATGATAGACTAGTTAACTAAAATTCCTCAGGTAGATGCTTCTCTGGTAAAGTTAGTTCCCTTGGAGAGAAGGGCTTTGGAGAGGAGAATGCTTTGGGCATATTTTTAAATGATTGGTTTTACCCTCACTTCTGTATGAGCTATGAAGGGTATTGTTGTTGTTGTTGTTGTTGTTGTTGTTGGATCTTCACTTTGAGAATCTGGTAGAGTTCCTGAAGGTAAAATCCACGGGGGTGGGGTTTTGCTAAAATTGCATTTCCAGGAATTTCTCACTCTTGAGCAAATCCACACAGCCTCCACCAATCCATTAAAATTACCATTGAAGTGTTCCTACCAGCTTATGGCTTTAGAGACTTCTGCTCTAGAAGAATTGATCTAAGCTGTGATTTTTTTTTTTTTGCATTCTCCTCTCTCTAAATTTCAAGGTGGTTCTTTGCTCTTTGATGTCAATTTTCTGATAAGTCATTTATTTTCAATTTTTTCAGCTTTTATCTTGTAAGAATGGGAGTGATGACTTCTACATTTTTTACATGTCACAACTGATACTGAAAATCCTCCATCCTTTTACTTTTAGTAGTATATGTGCTGCCAAAGCAAGCACCATCCTTTTACTTTTAATGTCTTTATTTGAATCTGAGCTGTGTTTCTTGTAGACAGCATATACAAGCATATACAAATTTAGCCTTGTTATTTTTTATCCAGTCTGGAAATCTGTGCCTTTTGAGTGGGGTGGTTTAGTCCATTTATATTTTGTGTTATTACTGTCATGGTTGGATTTGCATCTGCAATTTTGCTATTCATTCTCATTTCTTTGCTCATTCTTTATTTTCTTCTTTTATGCTAAATGAGTATTTTTAGTGTAGCATTTAATTTCTCTATTGATTTTTTCTGCTATATTTTTGAGTTATTTTCTTAGTGGCTGTTCTACTTATGACAATATGTATCTTAACTTACTGCGAGCTAATTCATCATAAGACTATATTGAATTTCTATGTGTATTATATACCTAGCAATACAGTGTTACAAGTTTTGCTGCATAAAATGTTATGTCTTTTCAAGAAATGAAGAGAAAACATGAGAAAATATATTTACAGAGTTTTATATTTACTGACATATTTGTCATTTCCAGAATGCTTCATTTTATATTGTGGATTGAAATATCTTCTAGTTCAGCCTAAAGGAAATCCCTTTAACATTTCTTGTGAAGTGCATCTCCTGGCAAAACATTCACTCGGTCTTTGGTTATCTGGAAATGTCCTTACTTTGCCTTCATTTTGTGAAAGATAGTTTTACTAAATATAAATCCTTTGTTGACCGATATTTTTCACCATTTTGAATATGTAATTTCACTGCCCTGTGGCATCCATTGTCTAAGCATTAATTCATTTGTGTGATTTCTTTTTATTGAGTTTTTTAATTCATCATTGCCCTGCTTTCCATAAATTTTTAGACATACTTTCCTTTAGATGCTTGAAAAAGTTCTAGTAGCTGCTTTGAAGACTTTATTGAACCTGATATCTAGGTACACTTGGAGACAGTTTCTACTGTCTGCTTTTTTCTGAATATAGTCATACTTTCTTGCTGCTTTGCCTGTTTTGTAATTTCTTTGTTGAAAATTGGATATTTTTACACAGTATATTATAACAATGGATTTTCATTTTCTCCTGAGTATAATTATTGTTATGTTTTGTTTTGTGTGTTTATTTAATAACTTGTCTGGACCAAATCTGTGGGGTTTACCTCCTCTGCAATGAGCATTGGTGAATGTCTCTCCTGCTTTGTTTTACTTGTTATTTATTCTTAAACACGGCTTCCTAAAATCACCTGGTATCTGCCTGGATTACTGTTCAGAGGCCAGTAAGACTTCCAATTTTTGCTGGTAGATCTGTGAGTGAACTGGAGAGCTCTTCCAATTTTCAGTCTCTCACCTCCCAAGTCTGCTCAGATTTCTGTTTGTCCCTGAGCCCTTCCATCTCCCCTGTACATGGCTCCATTGGCCAGGGATGTGAGGGCAGCTTAGGCTGCTCCTGTCTGTAGCACATGCATACAGCCTTTGGTCAACCCATGATAAAGTGAAAGACGTTTACAATCAATCTCCCTGTGCTGCTTCACCTCCTGGAACTAGTGTCAAGATAGTCACTAGCCCGTTGCTTCTTCTGCAGTTTCATAGAGGAACTGCTGGCCCTCTCTGTTCACTTGCCTCTGAGATTATTAATTAAACTAATACTCCTCCAAATCAAGTGAGCCCACTCTGACAGTGACAGAAAACCACTGGTTTTTACAACCTGACTCGCTCTGATTGAACCATACAATAGCAGAGCTGGGGGTGGGCAGAAACAGCTCCAGGCAAGAACACCACAGATGCAAGCTGATCTTACTCTAAATTCAGCAGTTTTCATGAACAAACACTTCTCAGCTTGTTGCATCCCTTCAGTCAATTTCCAGAGAAACAAATTGGTTGCTGTCGACAGTTTTGAGCAAGCCTCATAGTGGCTTTTTAAGGAAACGGTTTATCGACCTCTTCACACTCTCATGCCAGAAGTTCCTCTCTGAGCATCAAGTTTTTATGATGTCTTTTCCCAGCCCAGAGAGGACATATACAGGACGGGAGGAGCTTTCCAATCAAGACTCAGCTGCTCACTAGCTTTTACTCTTTGCAGATGTCAGTTTCTGTAGCTGAAGAGAAATGGGAGTTAGACATGTGGATTTCTGCATTTGCATCCATCTTGAAAATGTTGAGTTTCTAATAGAATTCAGAATCTAGCAAATAACTTGACATGGGGGATCTTAAAAATTAATTGGTCTTACCCTTCCCATGATCTTGGTATTATTTTTATAAAAAATTTTGTCTCCAGGAAAGGTTAGATATGTTCCATCTAAGAAGAAGCAATGGTGCTTTTGACTCCAGTACATAGGAAAGAATATTGTTTACTTTTTCTCTTTGGCTATCTTTTCCCTGTTTCCCTCCTTTCCTCCTCTCTCCTTTCTCTTTTTCCTCATGACATTGTGAGCTCTGACTATGTACCAGGCACTGTACTAAGTGCTTTTTACATGAATCATTTCGTTTACTTCTCACAGCAACCTTATCAGATGGGTACTGCCCTTAAGGAAACTGAAGAACAGAGAAACTTCTTGGCTTGTTTAAGTATTTAGTCAATCTCCTTCTACTCTACCATGTCACCTCCACAGATAAGTTGGATATATGGCAGCATGTGGTCATGTCGCTCAGAGAATGGTCAGAAGTTGAGAGGAGGGGAGGCTCCTCCTGGCTGAAAGATACCAGACATGTCTTTCTGCATAGGCAGCATTACAACTGGCTCTGGCCTTAGGCTTTGAATAGAGATGACAGGCAGGGCTTTGTAGGGAGAGAAAATAAGACTCGGTTGCAAGAAAGTGAATGCTGGGCTCTTTATAGACTATTTGTGGGTGAGTAGTGAGACACAAGCTTGGAAATGTTGTTCTACCAAAATAAAGTATCTTCCTAAAAATGGTGATGTTCTCTGACAAGGCTTTGATGGTGGAAAATTAGACCATTGGGAACCATCCCAGAATGCAACTGCCAACAGCTTTTCTTTGTCATAATTACTTAGAGGTGCTGGTTTGCTCCATTAAACTCTAGGCCTGGAAGATTCTTTGACTGTAGCACCCTCTTTTTTACCTTCCTATACTTCTCATTTATTACATTAAGGGTATTGGGGTTGGGTCTTATATATGCACATGCAAGCATGAGAAAGCAAAATTATAAGGAAAAGATCTGTACTTTCCTTTCCAAACACTTTATAAACTGAAAAATAGTAGATAAAAATATTAATTTCATCACTGCCAGGGGATCTAACTCTTCCCCTGTTTTCCTATATTTTTGCGGCAACCTACTAATCATTGGAAAGTTTTTACTTTTTTTTTTTTTTTTTTTTAGGTCAAGTAAAGATATGGCTTCTTTAGCAGTTACTCTTTTGGTGCCTTTTATTTCCCTGTGTCATAAAACATGGGATTCATAAATTTGTTACAGCAAAATCAATATCTCATAGAAAGCAGCAATAAGGCACCCCATCACTCAAAGGCCACTTGTGGTGGAGGGGATAAAATCCTGCATTCAAGGCCTAGAGGGGTCCTGTTGTCTAAGTCACCCAAGCCATAGCTACTTGGCAATGGCTCTGTGACTTCTGGTTCTCTGTAACTACTATTCCATCTGAAAGAGGCAGTAAGTTCGTTCTTGCTCTTGGATGGGGTGTAGAAAGTCCCTGCTCATACCTTACTCATTCTGCTTCTGAAGGACTCCAGGTTTGTGAATCCATGAAGTACACAACTTTCATAAATATGTCAAAGAGGCCCTACATTCTAGCCTAATTTTCCAAAAATAGTTATGAGCATGTAGCCTGAATCAGCTCCAACCAAGCCCAGTGTGTTATCAGGGGGGAAAAATGGAAAGCATGGATCCAGGGCTACTTCCCCACTGGAGTTTGCTTGCTTTGCTGATCTGGCCAGCTCTCTACCCTTCAGATGCTGTTTGATGTGGCCTTTGCGGATGAGGCTCAGTCTGGGAGGTGGGGCAGGTGCTGACATTCTGCATGGAGCCCAGGAAAGTCAACATTGAAAGGTCTGTTTGTTTTTTTTGGCCTCCACCTGTTGGAAACTCTATAATCATTGCCATTTATAATAAGGAAGATAGGGCAGTCAGGGAATTCCAGTACTGGAACAGTGAATGTTTCCACTGTCACTCTGAAAGGACCAAGTAATAGGAACCAGCTTTAAGTTATAGTTGAGAGCAGCAAGTAAGCAAGAAAAAACAAACTCAGAGATGCCAAGAGGAAGGATGCCGTGAACCATAAAGGTGATTCCGAAGAGGGTAGCACACTTCTTGAGAAATGGCCCTGTGCTCCTTAAGCCTACTTATGATTTACTTCTTTCCCCCACTGGGTCCCAGGCACCCAGTCCCAGAGGAGGCAACAACTCTGAGCAACACTGGCCTGCCCAGGCCCTCCAGCATTACCTGTTTTCCTGTGTCATAGAGAAAACAGGGACCATTATCCAAGACCTTCATCCACTTTCCTCCTGCTGCCTTCCTTCCCATCTGCAGCCATCTTTATCTCTTCCCTGCTTGGCCTAAGTGCCCTCCAGTCCATCCTGCATCCTCTTGATCCAGGGCCATTGACCCCCTCCTTGCTTCCCGTCCTTTCTCTCTTGATCAGATTCTTGACCTCAGTCTACAAACCTCTTGGAGTCCTCCCACCTTTAGCTCTCATGCTATTCTCCCTCCACTGCAAGGCTCCTTAAGAACCATACTTCCTTACACCCCCATTTCCTCATTTTCTGTTCACTACCAAACCACTGTGTTGGGGCTTCCAGCACTCCTCCAAAACAGAAATGCAAAAAAAAAATACAACACAACCAAAAATATCTTGTTCTTGGGCCAATGACCTTTGAACCACCAATTCCAAGCTTTGCCATATGTGTTTACGTTTCATAGGTTCATTCAAATATGATTACTTAAATGCCTTTTACATGTCAGGCACATATACCCCTCATAAAACCCAGTATCCTGGCTTGACGCCTGTGGCTCAAGTGGCTAAGGTGCCAGCCACATACACCTAAGGTGGCGGGTTCGAATCCAGCCCGGGCCCACCAAACAACAATGATGGCTGCAACCAAAAAATAGCTGGGTGTTGTGGCGGGCACCAGTGGTTCCAGCTACTTGGGAGGCAAAGGCAGGAGACTCACTTGAGCCCAAGAGTTGAAGATTGCTATGAGCTGTGATGTCACGGCACTTTACCCAGGGGGGCAGCTTGAGGCTCTGTCTCAAAAAAAAAAAAACAAAAAAAAAAACAAGAAACCCAGTATCCTTTGTATGAATAGCCATGACAGTTTGTCTGTCACTTGCTTTCCAGTGTGGGTGACTTTATCTCCCCTTTGCTTGGAGTCAGCGAGTCTGAGCAGGCAGGGAGAACCAGAGGCCAGTGGGGATCTGCTGATCAAGGATGTATGGGGAGGGGGACATGAGGAAGGATTAGGGCTCTAACAACACATGTTTCCTGGTATCCCTAAGACCTAGCAGTAGCCTGCCAGGGTGACAGAGTTTGCAGCAGCTGTATAGAGCTACAGACCCTGGGATTAAACTAAGGCCACTCTCCCAGCAGGAGCACCATGACATGCGACTGGCAGCTGGGTAGGCTGCACAGCCAGTGGAACATGGCCAAGTGAGCTGAGTACTGGCCAAGGTTCCATCCTATCCCTAATAGCTCCCCGGTTTCTGTCACAGTCTTCATGCAACTGTCAGCTCCCTGGCTGACTCCCTGCAGACAGAGCTCCTGGGGAAGAGTCTAGGTCCAGAACCAGGTGTGCAATTCCCATAGTCCTGTGCAAAATACAATTCACATGGTCCCTTGTTTAAAAATCATTAAAAATTTTGAGAGGGTGACAGCAGTGCATTAAACCAAGCATGAAGCCCTTCTAAGTGTGGGGCCCATGCATCAATAGGTCACACACCTGTGAAGCCAACCTTGCCTAAATCTTACTCATCATCTCATAGGTGCTCAGTAAATATTCATTAAATAAATGAGTTTGAGTTTCTCCTGCATCACTGGATCAGGAAGCCATGTAGCTGGGGGAATAGGAGACACAGATCCTTATCCTTCCTGTGGTTCAGGCTAGCTATGTAGCCTAGGGCTAATCAGTGAATACTGTGCCTCAGTTCCCTGCATCCCAAAATGGCAACGACCATCTTTGACCCATCTCTTCTCTGCTGTGGGCTGAGAGTAAAAGAGGTGCAAGTACACAAGCTGACCTTTCAGCTCTTACATGTGATGGTTCTGTGATTCCCAAGGGAGTCACGAGGTGTGACGTTATGCGAAAGAAAGTTCCAGCCACTCCGGGACACTAACATGAGAGCCAGAAGATTTTTGGTTGGTATTTGTACCATGAAATGTCTAGATGTTACAAGATTGACTAAAATATACTTGTTTTTCTGCCCTGTGAAATAGGTGTAATTAGAGCCAGAGACATGGGAATAGAAAGCAGAATGTTGTTTAGAGACAAAGACTGCAGGGAGTTTGGTGAGAAAACCAGCCCCTATCGCAGCAATTCCTTGAATAAGTCTCAGCGTTTTCAAGCCTCAGTTACTCCATCTGTGAAATGATAAGATTAACAAAACACAAGCATCAGTAAGAGCAAACACATTTGGCATTTTTGATGCATCAACCACTGTTCTAAGCCTTTTAAAGATAACACACGTGTTTAGATTCTTATAGAACAACTCTATGACACAGGAACTATTCATGGTTTACCAGTGAAAAAGGGTTCGGTAACACTCCAAAGCTAGAGCTGACAAGTTGGAGCACCAAGATTCAAACTCAGGTCTTGCCACTAATAGCTTAATCCTCATGAGACTGTGAGGGGCAAATGTGACAACATGTGGAATTGCTGTAGAAGTGAAAGATGATCTCAACCTGCAAGGTTGTATTAATTTAGCAACGACAGCAACAGTGGTAGGTATCCTGGATGCCTCTGACTTGAACTTTCTGCCCTTGGTTTTCTCTTCTATAAACTGGCACTAGCTAGGTGAGTTTCACATCAGATCATCTTTGAGGTCCCTTCCACTTCTTGGATTATGATAATGAATGGTCCTCCTGTGCTCAAATAGGGCTGAGAGAAGGGCAAGACACTAGCTCACAGACCTTGGGGACTGACACAAGCGAGCATGCCCCAGAACAGAACTGGAAAAGCCAAGGCACAGGGGTGGGTGGGGCACTCCAGAGGGAGGGCCAGGGAGCCCACCAATCCCCTTCTGAAACTCTAGTGGGGATGAGGATGGTCGTGGGCTAGGGGTGAGCTGGGCTGCAAGGAGAAGAAAGGATACCACATAGCAGGTTATATGATAGCTGCTCAGTGTTTGTTCCTGTCCATCTTGAGCAGGGCTAAGTGCGTGTGAGAAGGAGTGCTGGAATACACACCAGCAGGACAATGATGGGCTTACAGAGAAAGGACTGGGACATACTGCTGGGAAGGGTTCTTAAGAAGGTGACATTTTAGAGGAGCCTCAAGATATGAGCAGGATTTCAACAGGCAGAGATGAAAAAGGAGGGACATTACAGGTAGAGCAAGAGCTCCCAATGGTCACAAAAGACAGGTGGAATTTGGCAGCAGCCACTGTGCCCAGGGCAGGGGTATGTGCGTGTTTTAGGGGAAGAAGAGGCAAGGCTGGGAAATTATCCGTGGCCAATAAGTGTGCAGGGAGCCTAGGGGGTTATCTTGTAGCCTGAACACCTTGGGAGGCCTTTGAAGATTTGCTTAGTGCTTTATTAATAAATAAGTATTGGATTTTTAAAAATTATACAAACATTCGTGCCTACAGCAGAACATCCAGGAGAAAGAGTCAAAAAGTACAAAGAGCAAAATCCCCTTTAGTTTCTGTCCCTGGAGATAACAAGTCAAGTTAAGCATGGTTGTTGTGAGGTTTTCAAGGGTGCACCTAGACGCCATCTATCTCCGGCGTCACCCCCGACTGGCACTCGCCTTTGTAACCTGTAAACACTCGGGAGTCAGGGCTAGGGGCTTAGGGGGACTGGAGAACAGAGGGGCCCAAGACGCCCGACCATTTAGGCGGGCCAAGTCAGCAGCAGCCCCGCCCTCACCACGCAGGCTCCCTGGATGTTTCAGGTCGCGTCTGGCTGGCTCCGACCTCACCGCGCGGCGGGCACACATCCCGGAGGGCGCCCAGGGGGCGGCGGCGGCGTCAGTGCCGCAGATCCAGGAGGGCGCCCAGGGGGCGCCACTTCCCCCGCAGCGCAGCGGAGGGGCCGGTACGGCCCGCGGGTCGGGGCGGAGCAGCGAGTGGGGCCGCGGGCTGCCTGACAGCTGTGAGCCGAGCGAGCGAACCGCGGCGCGAGCAGGTCCAGGGGAAGGCGACGCCCAAGGTAATGAGGCGGTTAGCGGGCGGGCGCTCCCCGTACCCTCTTTGCCCTAGGCGGCCCGGGGCTGGCGCTTCCTGTGTGCGCCCCGGCAGCGAAGTGCGAGCGCACGTGGATTTCACAGGGAGCCTGGCTGGAGCTGGGCGGCGCTGGGGCCCCAGGCCCCGCAGGCCTTTGCGCCTCTGCTCAGTTAACCCAAGGAACCTGAGGGGACCTGGAGGGTTCCAAAAACCACTACGGTTTTGATCAGGAAAGGACCTCAGGGACTTCTAGCCACATCCAGCCTCTTCATTTCACAGATAAAGAAACTGAAGCCCAGAGAGGTGAATGAAGGACACAGGTCTACAAACCAAAACTTCTGCCTTGCCAGTCAAGGCTGCTAGAACCCTTGTCCATGTAGCAAGACAGTGGCCGTGACTCTTGCCAGTATAGAAACAAAACAGAGAGTCACAAAGAGAAAGAGAACCTCCCAGAGCAAAGGAAGACGGTCAGGAAATGGGCGGCTGCTGGGGCTTGGCTTCCTCTCGGCCCTCCTGTGTTGCGGTCGGGCTGGGTGGCTCCGCAGCCCTGTGCTGACTTGGCCCAGGTGTGTGTGTGAGAGAGAGTGAGAACACTCATGCCCCAGACACCATGTCTCTATCCTCACACGGGGGAAGGTCTCTGAATCCATGTATCCTCCACGTGGACACAGTGTACTTCCTGGGAACCTGCCATTTGTCTCCACAGAGGATGCCAGGAGTCCCCAATGAATTATCCCTGTGTGGCTCCTGCGGGCAGGAAGGCCCATTCGGTCCCCAGGGTGGGGAGGGAGCAGGAGGAGTGACCTAACTCAAGACGTAGTAGGTTCCTTGAAGAAACCAGCACATACTGCAGCACATACCGTTGCTCCGAGTATCACAAGTTTAATTGGATGATATAGGGCTGATGCCCCTTTATAGGCAAAATTGACATGCATGACCTCTAGGGTAGTATTTGCCCATAAGAGCTACTTTGCACATATTTTTAGTGATAATTGAGAGGCTTCTTGTATGACTTCTGAGGTCCCTTCACTGTAAGGAATTCAGAGGGAGGTTACTTATGTAAGGAGATCAGTGAGAGTGTCCTAGATGAGGCACTGAGGCCAGGGCTTGAGCAGGAGGCTGGGGCTGGGTATTTAGGGGGGAGGATCACTTGAGCCAACTCAAGGAGGTAGAATGCTCCCTGGAACAAAGACAGACAAAGTGGACGATCCTGTGAGGTGTGTTGCCTGGAATCAGAAGGCAGAAGGCCTTGAGTGTCAGGCTTGGGAATTTGAACTTCATTATTAGGCCTGGGAATATCTGATGTGAGAAAGTGATTTTTTTGGAGCTGGGTTCAGAAGAACTTGTCTCTTGTCAGTATATGGGGTGTGTTGCCGTGAAGGAAGCATCAGGAGGAGAATCAGGGAAGGGGACAATAGCAGTGGCCACATGGGTCTAAGCGGAGCTGGTGGGAATGGAGAGGAAGAAGCATAATCAGAGATGCTGCTGTAAGACATGAGGGTGAAGGAAAAGTCATCTGTTCTGTGCTGGGCATGTGGTAGGGGATTTTCACATCTGATCCTGTTTAATCCTCCTGACAACCTTATGAGACTACCATTATTGTCCCCTTTATGTAGAGGAGGAAAATGAGAGTCAAAGAGATTAAGCAATTTGTCCACGATCACACCCGAAATAAGTGGTGGAACAGGGATTTGAACCCAGGGAAGGATGTAATAGATCCAATCTGGTAACTGAATAAATGTCAAGAACCACAGCAGAGGAGGAGATATAATGGAGATTGAGCTTCCAGTGCTTGGGTGGCAGGTGATTGGAGATGCGATAGCTTGTGATGAACCTGCAGAAGGTAGGCTGCAGCACCGGGACAGGGCCACAGTAGCACCCATTCTGCCCTGTGGTTCCATGTTGTGACAGTTTGCTGAGTCTGCTGTGGGGAAGGAGGGTCCCCAGGGCCTGGTGAGTCAGTCCCTGAGTTCACATCTCTTGCTTTTCTTCTACACAGAAAGTGTGTATTCTGTAGTGATGTACAGAGGACTCAAGCATTTGGCATGACACCTTGGGTGAGAAGTAGTTCAGGTTATTTTATTTTCCAGGCCCTGGTTCCTGCTTGTGTGTTCCACATAAAAAACCCAAAAAGTGTGGTTGTAGAATATTACAGAATATTATGGAATTCAAGATCCTAAGAGCAGGCCTCATATTGTGCTATAGAATCAAGGTGTTCTAAGGACAGGTCTGCCCTATTTTGCAGGGAAACTGAATGTCTGGAAAATCATGGTCTTTGTCAGTTGTTAGTGAGAAGCAGAAATGGGTCCAGGCCCTGGTGCTCCTGGTGCTCCTGACTCTCAGGTTTGCTTTCTCCACCTACACATAGTGAGGCGGCTGACCCGGGGAGGAGATTCTAGGCTGTCCCCGGGGGCCGTTTCATAGACAGGTTCTGGCACTGGATAGACTGTTTCAAACTGGTATGCTCTTTTTGACCCCTTATGCAACACAGTATGCACACATACTCACACCAACAGTGCATTTTTTTCTACTTATCCTTCTGTTGGCTATTTCTTTGACTTCTTAAATTATTTCCTTTTCTCTAAGAAAAATCTGATAAGGCACAGTGTAATTAGAGAGCTACAAAGAAAGTGTCCCATCCAAGGACGGGGTTGAGGGGCACCCCCTGTAAAGCCAAAAGGTACTGTGTGTACTACCAGAGCCCTGAGGCACAGACAGGAAGAGTAGAGGATACAAGTGGGAGGTGAGGAAGGAGAAGGAGAAGCACAGTGAGGAGAAAAGGAAAGAGGAACAACTGAGTTCACGGTATGGACACCTCAGTGGTTGCACAGAGGCATATATGGGGACCTATACCCTAGGGATCTGGGCTCCCCAACACTGAGAGAGGCAATCTGAAGCAAGAAGATAACCATGTAATCATGAGGAAGACACAAGCTAGTTGGCCTTATAAATATCCTCCAACCTGGGACACTTATGAGAGTGAAAAGGGGAGATTAATAATCATGCTGTGACAAAAGGTGTAAGTGACAACGGTCTAGGCAATCTGGTGGGACAAAAACAAGTCTACAAAAAGAAAAAGAGGGCTTGGCGCCTGTGGCTCAATTGGCTAAGGCGCCAGCCACATACACCTAAGGTGGAGGGTTCGAATCCCCAGCCCGGGCTCGCCAAACAACAATGATGGCTGCAACCAAAAAATGGCCGGGCGTTGTGGCGGGCGCCTGTGGTCCCAGTTACTTGGGAGGCGGAGGCAGGAGACTCACTTGAGACCAGGAATTGGAGGTTGCTGTGAGCTGTGATGCCACAGCACTCTACCCAGGGGGACGGCTTGAGGCTCTGTCTCAAAAAAAAAATTAATATAGCATATACGTGTGATCATTTGTATCAAAAATTAATTTGTCCTTGGTGTGCAGATATCCTGTATGTGTTTGCATAGAAAAACCTCTGTAAATACATGCCTTTAGATGGAAACAGTGGTTACATCAAATTCTTGGGTAGTTATTTCTCCACTGTCCTGTTCTATCTTGTCAGACGGCCTTTGGTTTTTTTACAATAGGTGGGCAGTTTAGTTATAACTCAGTGGTTGCTAGTGGGGGTGGGGGGACACTTGGTGATGTCTGTTTTGGTGTCATCACTCAGGGTGAGGAGGTCCTTGCTCCTGGCATCTAGTAGGCAGAGGCCCAGGGATACACAGGACAGTCCCTCTCATAGAGAATGGTCCAGATTAAAATGTTAGTAGTGCCATAGTTGAGAAACCCTGTTTATAATCAGGAAAAAAAAAAAAAGCTGTTTCTATCCTGACTTCCCACAGCCATTCCTTATTGGATCTGTTTTGCCCCCATGAGCTCATTTCACCTTGAAACAACATGATGAGCTAAAAGCATCCTTGTTTTACAGGTGAGGAAATTGAGGCAAGGGTTATGTGTTTATCCCAGCACCTCCAGCTGGGATTTCAACCCATGTCTGCCTGGTTCCCTCATCCCCATCCTGAACCTTGGAAGTGTCCCCTCCAAGGGGACCCCATGCCACTGTGGACTCAAACTCTTCCCTTTGCCCCCTTGCAGCGGGTGCCCACCCAGCCTTGTGGTGTGGAAGCCTGCAGACGCCCCCCAATGTGTGTCAGAGCAGCCCTCACAGCTTTCTGGTGTCCTCACCTGCTTGTAAAGGATGAGCCTTTGAAGTTGGCCTGTGGGTCATGCGTGAGCCCATCCCACCCCCGGGCACAAGGATTCCCCAACTCTACCCCTCCATCCTCTTGCATTACCAGCCTAAAAGTCAGAGATGCACCTCAGCCTAGTCTGGGGCTTTAGTCTCTTAAAGATCAAAAGTATCTCTCGTCTCCATTCTTATTAAACTTACGAGATTTGTTTCTGTCTTATACTCCATGGTCCTTCAAAGCCAGGACTAAGCTCTTGGTGTCAAAATCTAAATGCTGACATGATCCCCCAGATGCCCAGCTCTAGCCGCCCCCCAACCCCAGTTCTCCCTCTCAACCCATCTTGTAAAACACCCTTTGGTTTTCAGCAAGAAACCATCAGATTGGCTTTCTTCAAAGTGACACCCCTGCCCCATCTTTTCTGGGACAAGCTACAAAGAGCTCCCTAAAGATACCACGGCTCCCTAGAGTGACAGGGTGGACAGGAGAGCCCACCTGACTGGCAGCCGTAAATGACAAATCCTGCTGAGTTTTTAGAACAACACAAGGGAGTGGGGACAGGATGAGACATGAGTGTCTCTGGGCTCAATGTGGAAATAATCATTTCTAAGAAAAACAACAAATTAAAAATGTTAAGGAGCTTCCTGCTGCATGATTTAAGATCTGGTTTGGCTGGAATTACATTAAAAGGCATAAAATATAAACATTTCACAGAGTGTCTCTCCCTGTCTCCATCCCACCCACCCTCGCTCACCACAAGCACACACACACACACACACACAATCACACACAATCTCACAGTCACACACACGTGCACACACACACGGATGTGATAGAGCAAATGTCAAAAATGAAGAACTTGGCTCGGCGCCTGTGGCTCAAGTGGCTAAGGCGCCAGCCACGTACACCTAAGGTGGCGGGTTCGAATCCCCGGCCCAGGCCCACCAAACAACAATAATGGCTGCAACCAAAAAATGGCCGGGCGTTGTGGTGGGCGCCTGTGGTCCCAGCTACTTGGGAGGCAGAGGCAGGAGACTCGCTTGAGCCCAGGAGTTGGAGGTTGCTATGAGCTGTGATGTCATGGCACTCTACCCAGGGGGATAGC
>CAUYQV010130391.1:0-10364 GCA_963574575.1 Galagoides demidoff
AAAGCAAAGACATCAGAGGGCGCCATCTGTGAGGGACTCTTAGACAGGTAACAAATAACTGTATTGACCTAACAACTTTTTTCTTCACCTGAAGATAAAGGAAATAATGAAAGACAGGGATTTTGATGATTCTCAGGACATCAAAGGTATACAAGGACAGCTTTGATAGTGATTTAAAAAAAAAAAAAGTTCCAAAATTGGTTTGAAGGTGGACTAGGCTCTGGTCTCGGTGCATAGATTCCCAAGAGCAATACTTCGAAGGTGTCTGTAGAACCTTCAAAGTATTCCTCTTGGCATAGCTTGTATTCAACAATGAGGAATGTAGCTCTTTTTCTAGGATGGGTTTGTGAACTTATTTGTCAGACTTCCTCTGGGTGTGTATGTGTGAGGGGGGAGAGAGGGAGAGGAGAAAGAGAGAGAGATTTCTTATGGAACTAGCTCACACAATTATGGATTCTGTGAAGTCCCAATATAAGCTATCTGCAGCAAACTGGAAAATACGAAGCCAGTGGTATAATCAGATGAGGTCAAAGAACCCTGGAGACATTGGTGTAAATCCTGGAGTCTGCAGGCCCAGGAGCAAGGCGCTCTCACATTCATGGCAGTGGAGATGGACGTCTTAGGTAAGAAGAAGAAGAATTGCCAGCTCCTTTGCCTTTTTGTTATGGTCAACCTCTCAGAGGATTGAACAGTGCCCACCCACGTTGGATCTGGATCTTCCATAGTTAGTTTACAAATTCAAAGGGCATTCTCTTCTGGAAACACCTTCACAGACACATCCAGAAATAATGGTCTTTCCCTCACCATTACCTGGGGATCCTTTATCCCAGTCAATTAATAAAGAAATTAGAAATCACTAAGTCGTTATCTTTATTGCACTGAAATGTAAGTATGCCTTTGCTCCACAGGGAGGGAGACATAACCTCTATCTTCCAAGGCTTTATGAAACCTTGCCATTTTTTTTCCAGGGTATTGACAATATTTCTGCCTTCTAATGCTCTTTGCTATATAAACATCCTTTACAAAGATACCATGGAGCAAAGAGCAGTCAGGGTCTCACTTTTCTATATTAGCGAAAATATACAAAAAACATGGAGAATTCTGCCTCAGTAGTAAAGTACACACTATGCATCCTCCAAAAACAAACATAAGACAGAGATAAACATTAGAGGCGTGGTATAGTTACTGTTCATTCATAATACCTCAACCGAGTGTTAAATTGGGTAGCAACTATTTTAGTTTCTTATTGATAGAGAGTATTCAGGGAGTAAGGTTAAGGTAAACATTAAATTTCAGATTCCTGCAAAATCTGAAACATCAACAAACAGTACCTGGTTGTTTCGAATTTATGCCAGGCATTATAGCAGTACCAAAAAATTATATTCTCTGAAATGGTTTATCATCTCTTTGGGGAGACATAATATTCATATATAATGCAAACTATGCATTGTAAGAGAACAACTTATGGTAGCATATATTAAAATACTAGGTTATGGGTATAGAATTAATACCCCATTGATTTAGTTTATAAACCATTTTAACATATATTGCCTCACTTTGTATCTATGGCTCATTTGTAGCACCATATATTATTGATTTTACAATTTAAACTTTTTATTACCACTAAAACCATCATGAATCTTATACTTGATAGTCTCTCACAAATAAAATAACTATTTTCTGAGTGGCACAGATAATAATGCTACGTTTTTCATCATTTGAAATGCATCATTTCCATTTGGGGAAGAAAGTGAAGCTCAAAAATGTGTAGTTATTTTCCCAGAACAACACAGCCAATGGATGTTAAAGCAGAATTTGCACACGGGTTCTTTTATTCTAACACTGTTATCTACCCACAGGCGTTTACTGCATGGCTGTTTAACAACCCCCACTATTCCATTATTGATGATATTGACGTTTCAAAAGAAATAGCATTTGCTCTGATTAGCTCAATATCAAAAGGATCATTAGTTGAGTCCCGGTGAGAATTTTTTCAGAGTAAATACAGTACAGCTAACAGGAAACAAAATTTTACCTTTTTGCCTGTGGCTACGTGAGTTGTGTTTGTATCTTTCTTTTCAGCATATAGATATTTTTTCTATGCTAGTACCATGTATAATTTGTTACACTATCTTAAATATGTTTCCAGTTTCTGTTTTAATTGTATGTTCTATCTTTTATTATAAATAGAAATGATGTATCTTCCAAGCTTGCAAATGTATTTGCAAAAACACATATTTTGATATGCATTATACTGTTTCAAATTTGTACTTTATTTTTATTTCCTTATTGATTTTTTGGTTTGTTTTTCATGTGTCTGGCTGCTCATTTACTTTAATCAGAATTTTCCATTTCTTTGACAGTTCTTAAATGTTTGGGGAATCTAGATGAGCCAGGACAGACCACAGAGTGGTCTGGTTTTGATGACTGGTGAGATTACTTGGATTCAACCAAGGTAACGTTCAACAAAATCCTAAGTATGGTAAGTGGTCCACATATTTCCAAATGAAACAAATGACTGCAAGGTTCCTGGATAGAAACCTCTACCTGGTGCCTCCTTTCCTTCTGCCCCTGGTAGATGCTGTAAAAGTTTTTGTCTCAGTTATGGATGCAGGTTCAGGAAGAATTTGAAGGAATTCACTCATTGATGATAGTACATAGGAATTGAAGCACAACGGTGGCCCAGATTGCCTAGACCTACTAACTAAATTCCAAGTTTTTGCTGGCACACAGCTATATAGTATAGTTATATCATACTTAAAAACTCACTATTTCCATATTTTATTTGAAATTTCAGCTCTGCAAGCTTAGTTATAGTCTACTAAAGTAGGATGCTATGAAGTTAATTATAGGTTTCAACTTAAAAAAAAAAGTCTGAGTATAAATAAGCCAAAGAAATGTGGTCTATTTGGTGGTTTCCTGAGTTCTGATGACTCATGGGAGTTTAAGACATGCATTTTGTCATTCTGATCACTCAGGTAACTCACACATTATTTTCTTTTCTTCACATGTAAGAAATATAATAGTAATTCTCTTCATCTTGATGGCTTTGAGAACTTATACATTTTTTCATTTCTATTTTTTACTACTTTTTTCTTTCCCTTTAACTTTTCTTTGTGTTTATTTATATTTGGCAGAACCACAGAACTCACTTCATGTCATCTCCTAATCACTACTCTCAAAATAAACATTATACTGACTTTTATTATAGTGGCTTCCTTGCAAAATTGTCTGGAAAAAGAATTATCTGCTAATAGCTTCTTCATATTCTCAAAGGGATCTGCATTACTCAAAAGTTAACTAACATTTTTCTGGAAATGTAATTTTTATGATATGATGTGAAAGTGTTGAAATACAAAGGTGTGTGGAAAGGGCCACATCCTAAGATGACTTAATTTTCTCTATAAGTATAGTACTTTGTACTAAACACTATAAGTATGCAACAAAATGTAAAAAGGTTATAGAGAAATAAAATGTGTTGATTGCCTGAGTTCAGGCATTCTGTTGCATAGTTATATCATTTCTAGTTAATGGTCAAATCATAAATTACACAAAAAGCCACCGAAACAACATATTTTCAAATATTGCAAAGTCCTTTTTTTATCAGTAGTAAGAGAAATGGCAGTCTTTACTGTTCACGATGCACTTCATATTCCCAAGACAGTATTTTAGACTTTGTGGAGGAGGAGCACCAAGAGAATCATCTCGACTGCCCTGGGCATGACCCATTCTCTTTAATGAAGTAATAATCTCTAACCTTGACTGTCCAGGTAAGAATTTTGCCAAGAAGAGTAATAAAATTACCAGGTGTTAATCACTGTATCTTTTTCTAATTGCAATTTGTCATCGCTGTTGAGATCTCTTTTCTTTCCTTTCATACAACAGGCTGAGCACCAGCTTTAGAAGATGAGCTTAGGGACTGACAGGAATGTAACAACTTCCTTTAAGGCTCCTCAACCTAGCTTCTTAGAGTCTGAGAAGATCTTTAAATGCGAGGATCTCAGGAGCCATAACAATGGCCTTGCTTTTATTTGCAGTTTATGGATGTGTCTCTAAGGACTCCAGATCCGTTTTGCCTCCTTTTCTGTTGCTGTGTTTTACATCAATATGATTATTCAGTATATATATATTTTTGCACATCTAGCCTAATATCATATGGTGAGATTTTTTTCATAGTTAGTTTTTTAAAATTCACGCATGTAGGTGAGTGTTCAGTAGCATTTCATGATTCTAATTGGCATTGCCCTATTTTAAATTGCACGTGAAATTTATGGACACCCTGTTCTTACAAATTATGCTATTGTTTAATAAAAGAAAAGAAAGAAAGAGAAGAGGAGGGGAAGGGAAAGAAGAGAAGGAAGGAAGAAATGAAATTAAGAGAGAAAGGAAATACAGTAAAGAAAAGAATTTTAAAAATACAAAATTAATAATCTGATAAAGGTTTACGTTCCAACTTGGTATCTGGCCATCCTGGGCCTGCCGGGGCTCTTCTCCACAAGTTCCTCCCTCTGGGACCTCAGCTAATACATAAGACACTCTCTAGATATGGTTTATCTCATGTTAAAAGGGAAAGAGAACGGAGCTGGTGCAATCATGGATTAAACCTTTTGCTCAGGATGGGCACATGATGCTTCCACTCACATGGCCAGAGCAATTGGCATAGTGAAGCCTTTGATCAATTAGGTAGAGAAGAGCAGTGATAATCTTGTACAGTGATATGATATATGGAAGCCTTTCTTGTGAGGTACCAGTTAAAATCACTCACCCGTTTTTCTCCTTGATCAGCCCCTCTACCCCAGCTTATTCAATGCTTTTACTTTGGCTTTGTTGATTTGCCTCTATTTCATTTCTTTCCTATTTTAGTAATTCCTTCTGTTATCTTTATTATATGTTTATTACAATCTTTAGTGGCTATTTGTTTTAATGTCTTAACATAAATTCATTGATAATCCACATTCTCAGTTTTAATACAGACATAATTTTAATTATGTATATTTCATTCTAAGTATGGTGCATTGTAGCCCATAGGTTTTTGATAGGTACTATTGTCATTAGCATTCATTGAAAATACTTTTTCAAAAGTTCTACCATGTTTTTTCCTTAATCAATGAGTTATTTAATAGTTTTCAGGGTGGTGCCCGTGGCTCACTGAGTAGGGTGCCAGCCCCATATACTGAGGGTGATGCGTTCCAACCCAGCCCCGGCCAAACTGCAACAAAAAAATAGCCAGGCATTGTGGCGGGTTTGTGTAGTCCCAGCTACTCGGGAGACTGAGGCAAGAGAATTGCCTAAGTCCAAGAACTGGAGGTTGCTGTGAGCTATGATGCCATAGCACTCTACCGAGGGTGATAGAGTAAGGCTTTGTCTCTTAAAAAAAAAAAAAAATTAGTTTTCAAACAGATTGGATTTCCATCCCTTAAAATTTATTGTTAAATATAGGCAAGCTATTATAAATGTTCATTAGTAGAAAGATGTATATTATAGCTAGTGGAACATCGTATGTGTGGCTTGTTAGGTAAAGTTGCCAATCTTTTTGGTGCAGTCTAATATATCCAGTGTGGGAAAGCTCACACTGCCTTCCTGAGCCGACTGTGACTACTTTCTCCCAACTCTGATCACCGATTCCATGTTGGTGGTTGGAAATCATCCATAGTGGGAAATTTATATCAGACAAATCAGGTAATACTATAAACTAGGGGGCTTTGTTTTCAAAAGGCAGTTATTAAACATTTCCCAGCATTCTTTTGCTATGTCCCTGGTACATACACAGTGTTAAAATTTCTCAACAAAATCACATATGTTCCATTTTTCCTGGTAGATATGTTAACTTCCATACTATGTATTTGAAGTTACGTTATTCTAAACTTACAATTGTTATATGTTACTGCTGAATTAAACCTTTTATAAGAAATTAATTGTGCCTTTTTATCTCTAGAAATGGGATTTTTGCCTTAAAGTCTATTTTGACTTTATTATAGCAATATCAGGGTGGGATATTTTTGTTAGATTCCAGGGTACCTGTAATTTCCTCTTTTGTTTTTCATGCTTGCTCCTGAATGCTGTGGTTAGAGGTTCTCTTATAAACAAAATATAATGGAGGTTTCATTTTATACCTAATCTGACAATTCTATCTTACAAATTTAATGTTGTCATGTTTCTTTTTTTCCTTTAGAGGTATAATTTAATGCGAGAAATACATACATCTTTGCCTGTACAGCTTCATGATTTAAAAAAGGATGCGTTTAAGTACCTGTGGCCCGTTACTAATTGATTTGTGAGGTATGTGCAGAAGACTGGAGAAGAAAGGTTTCAACAAAAATTACCCTGTTGGAGTAACACATTTGTACACTGAGAGTCACTTAGAAATCCATTTTGTCATAAACACACACGTTACAGAAATGGTATCATGTATTTGTCACACATGCACCAAAGGATCTTTCTCTTCCAACTATTAATCCTCACTGGTAAGGTGAAGATAAACACAGCCTGCGCTAATGGAGAAGCGAACTGTGTTTGAATGATTAGTTATAGTATTCAAATCTTCCATTTCATGCTTCTCTTTGGTTCTTGTGCTGTCTTGCCTCTCTCAGGAGTGGCTGTGTGTATTTTATTGTTTCATTTTTCTTTTCTTCCAACCTAGAAATAGTCTTTAAAATTTCTTTTCTTGAAAGTGCATTAACTATCCATTATATATTAATCTAAATACATATATTTAGATTTATATATATAAATATACACAGAGAGAAACCAAAATTGAGAGAATATTGTGTATATGTAAATAAAGACAAAAAGAGATGGGGAGAGAAAGGAACTACGGTATGTAGGAAAATTTTAATTTTTGTGCTAATTTTAAAAAGGAAACAATACTTTTTTTTTTTTTTTTTTGCAGTTTTTGGCTGGGGCTGGGTTTGAACCCACCACGTCTGGCATATGGGGCTGGCACCCTACTCCTCTGAGCCACAGGCGCCACCCAAAAGAAACAATAAAATTTAAACTAGAACTTTAGAACTGTCAAGGAAGGTGTGGAAAAAAAAATAAACAGCATAGATGAAGTAAGGAAAAATCACTTAATAAAATGAGTGATTTAATTAGCAAAATTTGAGTAACTGTTATTTATAGATAAATTAAATGACTTATTTATAAGACAAAAGTGTTATATCAGTTAAAAAACACCCTCAATTATATTTTGTTTGCAACAACTTTTTATAGTTAATTACCTTGAAGTCTGTAACTAAGATCTCCAGTTATGTGTATGGCTTTAGTTCTGTTTCTATTTGTTGTTCTTTCTCTGAGTGTTGGTAATTTATTTTATCTGCTTGAGGCTCTAATAGCTTAATAGTGTATTGCATATTAAATTTGTGATATTGTTGATAAAAATATTTTGATTCCTGGCAGAATATTATTCTTCTAAGGAATTTTTTTTCTTCTAAGGAAAATGTGCATTTGCTTCTGCCAATCAGTCATTCAGAATCACATCAATCAATTTCAAGTAGTGAGCTGATTGGAAACTAAGCTGAAAGACTGGTGGCAGTCTGATCAATTCTTCCTTAGCTGGATGCCTCATTTGCAGCCCTGCAGTGGACTCGACCTCAAGCAAGTTCATTAAGGGCCTCACAGGGTGGTTTGATTCTAGAATGCTTTATCCCTAAGCACGTTAGCCTGTTGAATTATCCGTTAGCCTCACATTCCAGCTTCTCAGTTTTCATCTGGGACTTTGTCTTTTTCCATATTAGTTCTTACCAATTCTTCACGTTGACATTTTCAAGTCAGTTTATGTATTTAATATTTTCTAATTCCAGTGTAATGGTTGGCCCAATGTAAGCAGTCTATCACTGCTGAAAGTAAAGCCCTTAGCATAATGGAAATTTATATTAATTATTATTTTTTATTTTTTTTAGCCTTGCCAAAGGAAGTCCTCAAAAAGCTGACCAAAAAACTCAGACCTTCCCTCTCAATGGAAATCTTTAGTAAAAAGGTGAAAGATTTATTCTATCCAAAGAAAAATCAGAGTATATAAATAATTTTTAAATGCCTCTTTTCCTGAGGCTATTTCTATATTTATCTTTATGAAATCTCTCTTGAGTAGCTGGAATGGGGAAAAGAGTTATCTTTGTTTGTTACATCCAATAATTAAGACAGGGGATCTCAGG
This sequence comes from Galagoides demidoff, assembly GCA_963574575.1. NCBI lineage: Eukaryota > Metazoa > Chordata > Mammalia > Primates > Galagidae > Galagoides > Galagoides demidoff. Next base: position 8,151 of record CAUYQV010130391.1, read on the forward strand.
CATAAAATGTTTGTTTATTGTATATCTCACCAAAACTGAGGATATAATTTGAGTCTATATCATTTCATTCTAAATTTGACTTGTGCTTAAGGCACATCAAAGTTGTAAATTTTTAATGATACTGGTTGATTACTTGTTAGATTTCCAGTATGCATAGCCAAGTGAAATGTGTACCTAAGGTCAAAAATATGGTAACTCACAAAATTTCTTCAGTCCTTACACTTGTGAACAAATGTTTAGATTCTTTATCTCAGCATATCTACTTTGGCAATATTTTCACTTTTTTTTTTTACATTTTTAATAACTATATGAATGGAGCATTGGAACAAACATTATTTTTTATTATATAAAAATAGTAAACTTAGTCATCATCTTTCTGTAGATGCTCTTTGACAGTAACAGTTTCATCAATTATCTTTTCAATGAAAAACTATGGACAAGTTATAGTATTACATTTCTGACGAGATCCAAGTGTGTATTTAAGGAATAGCTTTTGGTTTGAATACACTTACAATCTAGTGGAGAACATAAGTACGTAATATAAATTAAAGATAGTGAACTGGGCAAAAGGGAGAGTGTAGACGGTAAAGTGAATGTGAATCTATGTTATCTCAAAAATAAGGAACACTGACTTGAGTGATCTATTACAGTACAGTAGCCTAATAAATACTGCAAGATCCTGTCCACATGTAAAGTGGAAGATATGGCCATATTTAAATCACTCCTCCTCTGGAGGAGTCTAACCATCAAATGACTCAGTTAAAGATTAATAGGAATTCCCAAGGTGTATGTCTCATTCAGGTGAAAAGTGTTTGGCATGTTGTCAATAGTCAACACATTTATTTCAGTAGATAATACTATTCAACAAAACATAAAGACTCTATATTTTTCTAGCATTTCTCATTTGAAGCTGAAATTCTCTAACATATTTTGTGTTTTCATTTCTGCAGATACAGATTTTATAATATCATATTCTATAAGAAATGATTGCATTTCTGATTACATAAAAGGCTTTCCATGTGGAGGATAAAAATATGATATCATCCATGTGTCCATTTATCTGCGAGAACACATTTCATTTGGAAATACATGACAGGGAATGATATTTGAATACACTGAGGTTAAGATTTATTTTGGAAGAGTCATAAAAAAGCATTTCACAATTTTATAACAATTTCATAGGACTCTTTGGGATGGTATTTGTTTCATATTTTACCCACTGAAAGTCTTTCTTCATTTTTGTGGTATGTATTCTCAGAGCTGTACGCTAGGACCCTGCTCATATTTACAGAGAATATTCATCTGGATAAAATCAACAAAGAAATACGTTTTTTGAAAATTACCTGGTGATTAAACTTAATCTGATGGAACTCCTAACTTCTGTATAGCCAACAAATTTACCTCATTCATTAGGTATGGCAAAATGAGATTGAAACCTATAATAATGGAATCAAAGGATTATTACACATGATCTTGACACTCGGGACAAACTGGATATCAAGAAAAGGCATACTCTAGTAGTTCTTCTTGAGAGTCATCCATCTTCTAGGACATTCAAAGTTACTGGTAATGTAATTGGTGGCATCAGTTCATATAAATTTATCCTGTCTTATTAAATTTGAAAATAGTTTAGAAAAGACATTTCCTATAGGAGAAATGAGAAGTCATCTTGTAATTTGTTTCTCTTACTCTCTGATCTATTCTTTCCTTTCTTAAAGGGAAAATGACAAAGTTGTCAAAGCAGTATTACAAAAATTATAAGGAGTGGTCCCACTGCAAGCTATAATAACCCGTTAGTTATGAAGCACGAGTGACACAGGGGTATTGCTACTTTGGGACATAATTCCATAAAAGAAGGTAATCCCTAGTTCTCTGCATTGTGTGATTATAGAAATGTCAGTATGGTTGTAAGATTTTATACACCTCCTGGGTTTAAACTTCAATTGGATCCAGAAGGAATAGAAGAGTTTTCAAGACAAGCCAGGAAAGAGTCATTTAGTGTAGTAATCAAGCAGAATTCTTCTAAAAGTGAACACTATGAAAAACATTTATGTCATTCTCAATTTAGTGACTAACCAATAATTCACAAAAGGAACATACTAAAATTAGATATTTTCCAAATTTTATGGAGCTTTATTCTGAATGATATGATAGATGGTGGCTTTTATGTTTTTGCTGCATTTTAGATTCCTAAGGCAGTATATTAGAGATTTT
>CAUYQV010130396.1:0-36318 GCA_963574575.1 Galagoides demidoff
GGATCCCAGGCAGCTCAGCCCTGCCTTTATGTCTTGTCTTGTTTCTGTCTCTCTTTTTTGCAGTTTTTGGCTGGGGCCAGTTTTGAACCCACCACCTCTGATATATGGGGCCGGTGCCCTACTCCTTTGAGCCACAGGCACTGCCCCCCACCCCTTTTTTTTGCAATTTTTGGCTGGCGCTGGGTTTGAACCTGTCACCTCCGGTATATGGAGCCCTACTCCTTTGAGCCACAGGAGCTGCCCTTATTTCTCTCTTTTAAGACCCAGGTTGGAGAAAGATGGATCAACTTCCTTAGGGACCAAATGTCTGAAGAACAACATCACGCCTGGAGAGTGAGGAGTGGTGGGTGCTCTTCCACCGGGGAAGTGAATGGTCACAGGGAAAAAGAGACCACGGGGATGTCTGGGGAGTGGTTGGCGGGGCAAGGCAGGCCAGGCAGAGGAACTGCTCCTGCATGAACCAGGGTGGGAGTGTGCGGGGCACTTTGAAGGGGAGCCAGTGTGGGCGTAGATGGTCCAGCAGGGGCTGGCTGGGTGGGACCAGCGGGCCAGGCTCAGGCCTGGGATTGTGCTAAATGAGAGGGAAACTAGTGGTGGCTTTCAGGAGGGGATAGCATGATCATGATTAAAAGGATCCCACTGGCTTCCAAGTACAAAAAGACAGTAGGGGACAAGGGAGATGGCTAAGAGACCAGTGAGGGGACTGTAGCAACAGTCCAGGTGCGAACTCATGGCGGTTTGAGCTGGATTCTTCTGCAGCTAGTGGGGAAAGGGGGCTGGATTCGCAATACACTGTGGAGGCAGAGTCTGCTGGTTTGGTTAATGAGCTGACTGTGTAGAGTGTGGGGGAAGGGTGGGCGTGAATTCTGCAGCAGCTACAGAGGATGCCACAGCCACACACCCTCTCTTTACCGTTTCAGATGGCCTGACTGCTGGAGCCCACTCTGCCTGTGTGCCCATGTGCCCATGGCAGGCAGAAGGATCCCCCAGGGGCTGGTGGGAGCAGGTGTATTTGCAGCCCAGCGCCTTCACCCCCAGGTGGTCTCCCGGAGTTCCCCAGCAGCCTGGATCCAGTTGCCCCCAGCAGCAACTCGTGGGATAACACACAACTTTATGGGCTCATCTTTTTTCCATCTCACTTCTCCATTTCCTATCATCACTTCCCGAGAGCACCTGACAGACTGTGCGCTGGAGCTTTCGGCCGAATCAACCCAAAGAGGGACAGTGCCGTTCACAGGCATAAGGAAGACCTGGGGAAAGGCAGGGAGGAGGTTTGGAAGGGGAAGTGGGAGATGGCCATGTGGCATTCCAGGCAAGCTACTGAGTAGACAGGTGGAAACACAGGTCTAGAGAGTAGAGAGAGGAGGTCAGGCCGGGGAAATAAATCTGAACATCTTTATCTATCAACAGCACGAGACCTTCACCGTCTGACTTCTTTGACTACTGGCAGAGTGGACAAGTATGACAAGTAAAATTTCAGGCAGGGACGAAGTCTAAGTTACTCTGATATTTTCCAGAGACATCCAAGCTCAACAGCACCTCGCTTACCCAAGGGGGCCACATAGCCATCTTCAGATGGATGCAGTTGGCCATATCTAAAAAGCTCAAGCTTTAAAATCAGACAGCCCTGAGCTAGCATAGAAGTCTGGCTCCATCTCTTCATAACACATCAGCCTGGGACAAGTCAATTAACTACTCAGAGCCTTGATCCCCCTACCTATAAAATAATGACAATATGGCTAGAATTGGTGGGATAATAAGATTTTTAAAAAATTCATACCGCACAGGATTTAACTAAAAGAAGAATTTAATGCATTTTACTTAATTCTTTTCTCTGGAAGGAAAACGGTACAGCCACTTTTTTTCTATTTCTTGTCTGTGTATATTTCTTCCATGGTTCCTGAATAAATTTTGGTGGCCCATGCCGTGAGTGAATCAGAAGAGCTTTGATCTTCAGGTGGCACCTTTGAATGTCCTTGAACTGCTACTACGGCAGGATAAGCCCAAGGTCATTCAGACAAAAACCTCAGGATGCTATGCATTAGCCTCCTACCTCACTGAAATCAAACGTTGAGAGAGAGAACGAGAAATGAGAAAGAGATTAATCAACTGGTACTGTTCCCTAGGGCTGAATGTTACTCTAACTTTGTTCATGCCCATTACTGAGCTGTTATGTGGAGTCACAAACTGAACTACAAATACCCAATTTGGGTGTAAGGGTCTCAGGCTGTTTGCAGACTGTGTAAGCTGGAGTCTCTGACCCTGGCCCTGGTTCTCAGAAATCCCCAGCTCAGGTGAGGGGAGGTGAGGAGGACATTGGGTCCCTTTCCTGGGGAAAGGCGCAGCTTGGCCTTGGAGGGCCGGGGCTCAGGCGCAGACTCCCTGTTACTATGCCCTGTGGAGTTCGGCTTAGCTCTGCTGTGTCGGGGGCGTTTGTAAGCTCTTTAACATGTCCTGTAGTTAGTTTTAAAGGGTCTCCTTGGCCTGAAAGCTCCCTAAACAACAATCGCCTCTCTCTTCCTTCCTCATTTCTTTCCTGCGTTTTTCATCTCTGGATTTGTTTCAAGCGTGATTGGAAGCCTGCTGCTGTGAGTTTGCATGGAGGAGGCAAAGCCGGCTCATGTCCTCCTGCTTGTTACTTGCAAGAAGGCAAACATCAAAAGGCCCAAGCCGGCTCCCCACATGGCCCAGATCTTCCTGTATAATGTGGAGAGGAAATTGGTGCCTTTGTGCTTCCCTTGCTCAGATCATATCAATTCAGTTTTCCCCTTCACTTAATTTGTAGTTGGAGTCGTCCTCACAGGCACAGCAGTGGTGGGTGAGGAGGAAGGTCAGGAGGGAGAGAGGAAGCAGGCTGGGTGCCTGGGTGGGAAGGGTTTCAGAAGTGAGGGGGAGGGACGGGCCAGCCTCATCTACAGTAAACCCCTAGCCAAGGGAATGGAGAGGTGCTGTGGCATTAACCCTGGTGCCCCCGGCTTCCCCAGCACTCAGCTGCTTTCTTTGTAGAATCCAAAGAATGAGGAGCTTGGGATGAATGATCATGAGAGGCCTTTCTAGCCTGTGAGTTTGCGATTCTACTCCCAGTTCTGACTTGAAATATGATGTTGGCCACATCACTTCATCTCTGGGCCTCCTCTTCCTCACCTCTGAGGTGGAGGTGTTGGGGTAATGTTAATGAGTGGGGGCCATGAAGGTGCTTAGCCACTCCCTAGAATGCAAGAGAAGCCCAATAAATGGCATTTAAATATGAGTCTCTTTTTTCTGTACCTCCTGTGGAGACATGAGGGCTGCCCAGGGAATTCTTCATTTGATACATTTATTCTTGTAAACATTTTAGGCTTTGTGGGCTGTATGTGGTTCCCGTGGCCTACGAGCCATAATGGTTTCCCCATCCTTGCTCTAGAGACAGACTGCTCAGGTTCAAACCCAAACTCAGTCACTTTCTAGCTGTGTGACTTTGGATAAGTCATTGAACTCTCTGATCATCATTTTCTTCATCTAGGAAATGAAGATTATAACTATCCTTATTGCAATACTATAAGGCTTATAATATGTATATGATATCTGAGAATATCTGGCATAGAGTTAGCATTTAATAGCAGTTATTAGTATTGTTATTAACTGACGGCTGGGAATTTGGGGTCTGCCTACATGAGAACTTAGTTGGGGATATAGTTTTGTTTTTCTTGCCACAGGGTCAAGGAGGAATCTCTGAGCATTGGGCTCCAGATGTTTCCAGGCTCAAAATTTATTCTTTCATTCACTTGTTCACAAAAATTTACTGAGCCTCTACTACATGCCAGACACTATAACAAGAATTAGGGATACAGCAGGGTATAAAAAGACCAAATGTTGCCTTCAAGAAGCTCATTTTCTAGTGGGGGCGGTGGATGATATGCGTATAAATAAGGGCAAAGCTAATATGTCAGAAGGAGAAAAGGACCCTCAGAAAAACAGAAAAGTAAATTGGGTGGAGGGATAGGAAATGCCGTGGGGGATGTGGTTGATTATTTTATGTAGGGAGATTTAAGAAGGTCTCACTGGGAGGAGTTACATGAACAGAGGCAGGAAGGAAGAAGAGGAGGAGTCAGGAACAGAATTCAGCGTACAGGGAGCAGCAGGTGCAAAGGCCCTGAGGCCGGAATGCACTTGACCTGCTGCAGAACATCACAGAAACCAGGAGCCTGGGAACACCAGTGAGGCCAGAGATAAGTGTGATAAAGAGGGGGTAGAACAGGTATCAGAGAAGGAGGGGGCTGCAGAGCATGTTGGGTCTCGCAGGCCAGTGCAAAGTGTTTCCGGTACAAGGATGCTGGGAAAGTGGCCAGATCCTTCCTACAGTGGACATTGTTCTTCCAGTCAACTCACACCCATGCAGCAGCCACTCTGTGTCAGACAACATTCTTGTCCCCGTGCTGTAGACACACACCATCCTCTTTGCTCTCAGAACTCAAAATCAAGTGGGGGTAGATATGAATAAACAAAGAAACACATAAAAATAAGATCACTCCCAAGAAGGCTGATAAAGGTGTAACAGGGGAACTGATCTGTTCAGGCAATCAAAGAAGCTGCCCTATGGAAAGGGACAGTGGCACTCAGGTCTGGGTGTTAGCAGCTGACATCATGGCCCCTTCAAAGAGGTAGAGAGTGAGGGGCAGCCTGTGGAAGCTGGAGCACAGTGCGGTGACCAGCTGGATCTCCCTGGGCCTTTGGCCGGGGCCAAGACCCTCTTTCCTTTCTCCTGAGAGCAAGGAAACCTCAGAAGTGGGTTAGGCAGGGGTTGCTGTAATCACGTCTGCAGTTGAAGAGATCACTCTGGCTGCCCTCATGGATGGGCCATCCAGTTAAGAAGTTATTACAGTTATCTAGTTGAAAAAATAGAGTTTCTTTAAGAAGAACAGAGGCAGGGAGGCTGGAGGGAGGTAGATGGATGCTGGACATATTTCACAGGTAGGATTGGGAGGACTCAGTAGAAGATCAATCGTGTGGGGCGTAGTGAGGACGGAATGCCAAAATCCTCTGAGATTTAGGATTTGTGCCCTCAGATGACGGTGGCCAGGATGTTTGCAGGAGGGCCAAAGCCTTGGCAGTCTGTGATCTGCCAGGTTAGGGCCCCTTGGAGGTAAGGACCACGGCTAGTTCCCCACCCTGTACCTGGTTGGTGGCAGGTGCCAGGTCGGTGAGGAGGCGAGGGGCCCTTCAAGCCAGTCCTTCTCCAGAAAGTCAAGAGGCCACACTAGGAAACAAGCGGAGCTGGTTAAAGTGGTGTGAGATCAAAATTCAGTTTAGAAATGGTGAGAAGGAGGCTTAAACACCTGCGGGGTTTACAATGAACTGTGTAAAAGGGGCCCACCCTTCCGCTTGTCCGTCTTTCCAGACGCCTGTTGACTGCGGCAGCTCACCCCCTCCTCCCGCCACCTTCCCAGGTTCTCTCCTCGGGATCCTCCCTACAGTCCCTTTGAGAGTCTATTTCCAAAGATCCTTTTGGAAAGGAACCAGGAGCTCCTTCCTGCCCCAGGGCCTCTACAGTGCTGTCCCCTCAATTGTTGGGCCTCTCCCCTGCAGCTCTTCCCTTATTTAACTCCTTTTCCTCCTTGAGTGCCACTGTCACCTGCTCAGATAGCTTTCTAATCCCATCCTTGCAGCATCCTTCATTTTTCCAGTGTGGCACTTTTCACAGCCATTAAATACTTATTCTTAGAGTTTTCTTTAACGTTAAGTAGAGTTTGATCCCTGGTGGTCAGGACTGTGTTGGTCTTTAGATGTGGGCAATGAACAGCCTCTTACCACTGGTTAGAGAATGAATGGAGCAGCTGGGGTGGTGCCGGGTGCGGCCTGAGTGACTCCCACAAGCTCAGATCATCTGATGGTATTTTTAGAGAGAAAAGCTTTTGCTTTACATCTCCTAAGCATATCCACATTTTACAAGACAAAATAAACCTTAGGCTAAAGGAATGCACCTCTTGTAATGGAGAAAATATTTTTGAGATATTAAGTGCCTGTGGTTTTCATCCAACACCTCTATAAATCATGTTCCCCACAGCCACTCCACCATCACTGCTCCAGTGAAGGGTGAAAGCCACCTTGAGAAGGGATGTGACACGAGGGAGGAGAAGACTCTGCTGGCTGGAAGCGGAAGTGAAGCTACTTTTGGGCCCAGCAGCAGTGGGGAGGAAAGAGAAGGGCATGGGCAGGTGGTGGGAGCTGGCAGGTGCCACAGGGGTTCCCACTGCCTTCACTCAGGTACACGCTGGAGACACGTGCTCTGTGTCAGCAACAGCATCACCCAGAATGTCCAGGTGGGGTAAACCCTGAGAGTGGCTGGTCTCTTTCGGGCACCAGGTAGCACTTAGCCTTTGGGGGACATGTGAATAGGAAGTCTCCTTCTCTGCTGTCATTAACATGAGGACTGAAAGGGACAATTTCTTTCTTTTTTTTTTTTTGAGATAGTGTCTCACTTTGACCATGGGCTAGAGGGCAGGGGCACCATCACCCCCTGTAACTTTAATTTCCTGGACTCAAGCAATCCTCCTGCCCCAGCTTTCCCAGTAGTTTGGGACTACAGGTGCCTACCACCCTGCCCGGTGAATTTTTTTATTTTCTGTAGAGATGGGGGCCTTGATCTTACTCGGGCTGTTTCCCAACTCCTGACCTCAAGCAATTCTCCCACATTGGCCTCCTAGGATTACAAGCATGAGACACCACACCCAGCCATAAGAGGGACCATTTTAATTGAAAGGAGATGCTTCCAACTGAAGAAACTGAGTCACATTAATTAGCAAGTAATTAGCAAGATTAAAATATCTGTTTCTGAACCTACCACCCCACATACATCTTCGGTGGCTTAAGCAGCTCCATGACCACGCCAGCTTAACCCAATTTTAGCCCAAGAATATGGGGAAAGGGGAGAGGGAGGAGAGGGGAGAGGATGGGTGGAGGGAGGGTGATTGGTGGGATCACACCTATGATTTATCCCATAAGGGTACATGTGAATAAATGTAGAATATAAATGTCTTAACACAACAACTATGAAAATGGCATGAAGGCTACGTTAACCAGTTGGATGAAAGTATTTAAAATTGTGTATAGAAACAACACACTGTACCACAGGATAGTATTAATGTACACAGCTATGATTTAATAAGAAAGAAAGAAAGAAAGAAAGAAAGAAAGAAAGAAAGAAAGAAGGAAAGAAGGAAGGAAGGAAGGAAGGAAGGAAGGAAGGAAGGAAGGAAGGAAGGAGAGAGAGAGAGAGGCAAAGAAAGAAAGAAAGAAAGAAAGAAAGAAAGAAAGAAAGAAAAGCAGCTAGATTGCTTTTGCTGCTCCTTTCCTGGGAGTGACATGCTTGAAATTGCACCTCCTTGCCCCCTACTCCCTAATGGTGGAAGCTTAGACCTGGACTACCTACAAGATCCTTTAAAAGTTTTGCCTTTTAGCCCTGTGCCAGCCACCCAATAATACCAAACGTACTGTCTTCCCCTTCTCCATCCTGTCCCTTTCCTCCTCATCCTCTGCCTCTTTTGTAATAAAGGTTCACCACCCTGAATGACTATTGGCCCAATAGCCGACATGAAATGGGGCTGAGCTGGACAGCTTCCTAGATTCCAGTTCAGCTCCCCAGCCCGCAGCCTATTTTATCTGAGATACTGGAAACACCAGTGACTAAGTGTGTGTGTGTGTTGGGTGGGAGGCTGTGTACATCTATCCACGCATCTTTATTTCCATGATAGATGGTCTCATCTTCACCTGTTCACTCACAGATACTGGGGGGTCTCTGTACCTTTCAACCGGTTTCCCCAAAGATTCTGTACTTTGGGGCTCTTTAAACGAGCACACCACCTCCACTCTTGCTCATGAATCCCACTGTTAAATTAACATTCAGCCTTTCAGTTCCTGAATCCTCCTCGGTTCATGCCAATTACTCTCTGCTCCTACTCTCAGTTCAATATTCCCGTCATGATTTGACCCTTTTGATAATGTCTGATGCTTGTATCATAAAACAATGGTGAGGCAGCTTAATTGAATCTTTTTTTTTAAAGTGCATACTGACATCTGATACAGAATAATAATGCTTAGCACTTGCAGAGAACTTTTCATCTTCAAAGCACTTTGCTACCATTAAAGGCCACATTTGCTGAAGATAGATTCACTTTCCTCTGTGTCACACTGAATCGCATCAGACTGAATTTGGAGAGGTTGAGCAGCAAGGGACTTGCTAGGGTTGCTGAGTTGTGCTTGGAAACAGTCTGAAAATAAGCACTGGAAAGATCTCAGGATAATTGCCATTTCCATTCCAATTCCTCCCAGATGTGTCCATTTTGTTTCTTGTCTGGGCAGGCTGGGCTAGGTTACAGTCCGATAACAAACACTCTCCCCTCCCAGAGGCTCCAGATGTCCGAAGTTTACTTCTGACTCATGCTGTGTGCCTGGTGGGCCAACTGGACTCTGGTCCAGGTTTCTATTGCGCAGGGAACCCAGGCTGAATAAGTAGCCACCATATGGAATGATGATAAATGTCATGGCAGAGGAAAGAGGAGAGAGTGGTCCCTCACTCACCCGTCCCTGGCTTTTAAAGCTTCCATTTGGAATTCTCAGGTTACACTTCTTCTTGCATTTCATTGGTTGAAACAAGTCACATGGTCACACCCATCAGAAGCCTGGGACCTATCACAGGCTTCTTAGCTCTCTAGAACATGGCTGCTTTCCTCTTCTAGTTTTTTGCAGCTCCACCATCAGCTTCTTCTCTCCTTGACTTTTGCCAAAGCCCACGTGGATTTCTCCACGTTCCAAGAAGAGTGACTTTTTCAGATGGCAAATCTTATTTCTTTGCCTTCAGAGGTCGGCCTCTTTCATTGGATTTCAATTGCTCTCAAAATAAGGTGACCAGATTTTAACATTGGTAAAGCGGGACACCATTGACGGGGGTGGGAGGGTGGGGGCAGGGCCTGACAACAGTGCAAATTTTGATAAGCAGTTGGTGATAATCAGTTCTCAACAATTATTTGTTATTATTAAAGTTTAACATTATAAAATTAACAAAAATAATAGAAAACCCATATCCTGGCGAAATAGCCACATGGCAGCCGAAAACCGTATATTTACTTCCTGTTCTGCTGTTCCCTAGCTTGTTGTGCATTCTTTCCAAAAATCAGGACTTTTTTAAAAATGCCGCGAGGATGCAGGACAAATTGTTAAAAATTGGGACGTCTGGTGACCTTACTCAAAACCCAGACCCAAGTCCTTTGTATTACCTGTGGTATTCACCGTGGCTGGACCCTGGCAGCTCCTGCCAGCCTCACCTCAGACCATGCTTCCCCTCAGTCTCCTCCCAAGACCTTGTACTACAGGATACTTGCACTTGCCATTCTCTCTATCTGGAAAGATCCCCACTGTCATCATCCTTCTCCTGGATAATATCCAGTTTTCCTTTAGTTACTGGTCAATCGTGACTTCTTCAGAGAAGCCCCTCTGATAACCGTTGGCAAAGCCAACATGAGCCTCTCTTGTATAATTCTTGGAGCAGTAAAAACTGTATGGTAGTTGTTTGTATTATTCATTGACAATAGACTCCATGGGGGAAGAAACCTTGTTTTGTGTTTGTTCAGCTGTTTATTATCTAGCCTAATAACATAATCCTGGCAGTCAGTAACTATTGATTGAATGAATGAATGAAAGAAAGAATGTCTCTCAAGGCCCTCTGTCATTTCTTTCTACCCAAATAGTCAACTTAACTTGGCTTCATTCAAGTCAAGGTCAGAGTCCTCTGAATGCACCTTTCTTGTGATGTTTATCATTTACTTCCTTATTCCACAAGCATTGAGAATCTGTGTTCTTTCTCCCATGGTGCCTAGTACTTATAGAACCTTGACCATTATGGACACTTAGCATGTTGGTTGTTAAATTGACCTGAAGCAGCTGGACTCACTCTTTCTGAGCTTGATGCCGAGTGAAGTCTGGATGATGTCCCTAATGTATCCCATGGAGTTTGGCTCTACCCGTCTCCCTGACCCCACCCCCATCTTCTCCTTTTCTCTGCTTTGTTTATCCCCCTAGGGTCACACCAGCCTTCTTGCTCTTCCAGTCCCAGCTTGTGTCAAACTCAGGGCCTTTGCTCTTGCTCTTTCTTCTGCCTGGAATGCTCTTCTCCTAGGACTCTGCAGGGTTTTCTCCCCCTACCAATTCAGGCAACTTCTCAAACATCATCTCTCCATCAAGTTCTTCTCTACTGAAACTTACAATCACCCTTTTCTATTTCCCCACCTTAAACTTTTATTTATTGTGGCTTTTGTGAAGGCATACTGTATGTTTATTTTTTCTTGTCTGACTCCACTGGAATGCATATTCCATAAGCGTGAGAGCCCTCTGTCTTGCTTACCCACAGTGTCTCTGTAATGATGCCTACCACAGACAGGCTTAGTGGACATCAATTATTGATTATGGTGTCCATGAATTGGCCTTTTTTATCACTGGAGAAACTAATCAAGAGTTTTAGCTTGATTGGTAGTTTAGTTGTATTGTAATAGAGATTTTTTCATTCCCTTAAGAGCAGAAGGGACTGTCTCCTAACTCCAATTTATTCTCTTTATATTTCTCTTTCTCTCTGTCTCCCTTTTTCCCCCTTCTTAACCAATCAAGGTCATATACATATATACACACACAATACATACTAGCAGCAACTTTATTAGATCATTAGTCAAGGGGATGGAAAGTTGACATTCTTTGATTTTATTCTTCATGTGTTGTAGATTTCAAATAAATTAAGTTAGTACCCAAAAAACCTGAAGTATGAATTTTGCAATTTTCTGAGAATTATTGGAACCAGGTCTTCAACACGAGATATGAGTCTATAACTATTTTTAGTACTTAATGTACTAATTACATTTTGGTGCCGATTCACAAGTAAATGCTTTCATATTTTCACCACATGCACGTTGGGGTGTACATATTTTTCTTCCTTTTTTTTTTTTTTTCTCAGAAAAGCACATAAAATACAAATCTTTCCACTTCAAAGAGGCAGCAGAGGAGTTAGAGTTCTAAATATTCTCTGATTTGGAATGGTGTTCCGCTAGCATGAAACCAACATTTCATCAAAGTGGTTTGCTTCAATCAGGGTTGTACCGGTGAGATATAAATTATAAATCATATCTTCTGTTTTACATGGGAAATGGGAGCTCTGAGGTGGATCGCACTCACACAGATGGACTTCAGGTGGTTTTGTGTCTTCTGCTGCTTATGTTTTGCTTCTCATGTCATTTTCAAAGATTCCATCATTAACTTTAGAGGCGCCACGCGAGGAACTTGCAGCAAGTAAATGTAGGTTTCAGTAGAGGTTCCAGCAGCCAGGCAGGGCCGGGCAGCCGGGGTAGCACAGATGACAGTCCAGAAGGGTGGGCAGGTGGGAGGGATGCTGGCAGAGGAGGAGCAGGGGACAGCGATGGGACGCCCCCTCCCCCATCTTTAGTTCTTTCCCTTCAGACAGGAAATGAAGGGGACAGAGCATGGAACTGAGTCATCAAAGTCCCGGCTTTTGGGTCAGACCTCATCTGTGACCCATGTTGAATCCGGGGCTTGAGTTTCTTAACATGGACCACAAGGAGGTTAGACCAGATCTGGGCTGTTAACGCTGCAGTTCTGCTGTATGAGTCATTAAATGCTGAAACACTGGTTGGCAAAAAGCCCTTCTATGTCAGCTTTCTAGAGGTGATTTAGCAAATAACCATGGCTTGGGTGGTTAAAAACAAGAGAAATTTATCTTCTCACTGCTCTGGGGACTGAGAGAGTCCGAGATCAAGGTGTCAGCAGGGTCAGGCTCCCTCCGAAGATCTTAGGGTGGCCCGGGCGTTTCTCAGCTTGCCACAGCATCACCCCAACCTCTGCCTCTGCCTATACACAGCCTCCTTCTCCCTGTGTCTCTCCATGCCTTCTCTTTAGTACCGCCCTAAAGCCAGGATGGTTGTACCGTGAGATGCTTAACTAATTATATGTGCGAGATCTCCATTTCCAAATAAGGAAATGGCGTCTTTGCCTCCTTTCTGAGGTTGTAGATGGACACAAATGGCGAGAGAGGACCATTCGACCCACCACATCTGGGGGCCTCTGCTGCCCCCTCCCTTGGGAATCACTGAACCTTCCCTAGATCCAGCAGCTCAGGTGTTAATGCCGGCATAGCAGGGTACCTCAAGAGCCTGCCCCAGGCCTCTGGGCAGGACTAGGAGATCCAAGGACCACGTCTGGTCTGGTGTCCTGACCCAGCAGACAGCACAGACAGTAGAAGGAATGGACACAGTGGAGCTCAGTGGGGACCGAGAGCTTCAGACCCAGGTGGAGAGAAGACAGTGACGTGGGAATACATGCTATGGAGTCTGCTGGGTCCTGATGGCGGTGGTGGTGGCAGCAGCACGTGTGCACGTGTGTGTCTGTGCACATGTGCAGATCGTGGGTGTCGGGATGTGGGCCCAGCCAAGCTGGATGCCTCGGCTGTGTGACTGGGCAAAGCGTGTTTCCTACACTTCAACCCTTGCTTGTGTTATTTGTCTACAGTTCTTCCTCCTTCTTGGGCAACATATATTCGTCAGCCTTTCTGGAATTTTGTTTATACCTGTCCTGCTGAGGATCCATTCCCCATCCTTGCCTTGCTCTGTACCACAGGAGAGGGAAGGGCTGGAGCCCTGTAGATCATAATTTCTGGGCCCTGAGTCAGCTGGTCCCAGCTGGGTTTGGCCAATGGGAGGCCCTGCTGGGACCTGGAGGACGGGAGGAAGGGAGAAGCCGTGTCTCTCTCCTCTTCCTTTCTGCCTCCAGTGGAGCTTCCAGAAGCTGTGTTTCCTCCACAGCTTCTGTGCCCCCACCTGGGCCTGCAGCAGGTGTCCCTGGGCCCAGCCACCTGCTTTTCCTCCCCAGCTCAGGGGCAGTAGCTTCATCCCGCTGTTGTTCCTCCTTGGCTGACTCACTACCCCCTATTATTTCCCCTCTCACTGGTAACCCAATTCCCTATATTAAATTCTTTCTGTTTTAAACACTCAGTCTATTTGACCGAAATGCCTTTGTTGCAGCACTGAGCACAGGGTATTGCCATTTATTTATTTACCTTTCTGCCTTCCTATCAAGACTGTGGACTTGTTCAGAGCAGAACCTGAATTTTAACTATTTTTGGTACTTCTCTCTCTACCAGAGCCTTCCTCTCCCACCCTACTCTGTCCAGGGCCTATGCATAGGGGGCTTTTGTAGGGGCCGTGGGGAGAGTTCCCCTTGGTTTTCTGAAGCATCACTGAAAAACCAACTCTCAAAAGACAGATTAAGTGGAGAAAAGGCATTCAGATTTATTTAATGTCATCATAGTTTTATATGACACAATATAGACCCAAAGATGCAGGGGGAAATTGTCCATTTGTCCATTTCTATACTTAGTTTCAACTAAACATGGGCAGCCGTGAATATGACTGGACATGAAAGGTATCATCTGATGTTAATAGACTGAGCGGGGAGACCCAGCTGTCTAATTCTTCCTGGCCTCTCTGTGCTGAGGTCCTTCCCTCTGGGGTGGGGAAGGACCCTGTCTAGAATGTGGGTCTTATAACCTGCAATCAGACAAGGTAGGTCAAATACTTTTTTTACTGCCAGTTTTTACACCAAAAAGTGGAGGGAAAGTAAGAATCATATTTTTAGCTTTTATGGTTGGCTTGGAGGAAAAGGGGTTCTGATTTCTATGACCTACCTTGGGAAAGTAGGATTCTAGCTTCTGTACCTAACTTCAGAGGACTAGAGATATAAGGACAGGAGATGTCAGAGAAAAACTTTTGTTTCTGAGGCCTGTATTTTAGGGTATTGTTTCTGAGTCTCAGCATTTACATTAAATGTGTGTTGGTTGAATGAATAAATGATGGACAAATAGGCTTTTCAGGAACTTGTTAGAGATCATCTTCTATTTCTTCAACACATCTTAGAGCAATCTGTTCTTTTTCTAAATAGCATTTAACATAGTAAATAATTATATAGTTATGGCTCGGCACTTGTAGCTCAGCGGCTAGAGTGCCAGCCACATACACCGGAGCTGGAGGGTTTGAACCCAGCCTGGGCCTGCCAAACAACAGTGACAACAACAACCAAAAAATAGCCAGGACTTGTGGCGGGCACCTACAGTCCCAGCTACTTGGGAGGCTGAGGCAAGGGAATCGCTTAAGCCCAAGAGTTTGAGGTTGCTGTGAGCTGTGATGCTATGGCACTCTACCCAGGGCTACAACTTGAGACTCTGTCTCAAAAAAAAAAAGAAAAAATTATATAGTTATTTGCATGTTTGTTTGATTAACGTATGTCTAAGGAGCAAAGCATGGGGCAGCTTGTTGAGCTCATTGCATTGTCCTGGCCGGGTGCCTGGCACATAGCAAGCGCTCACGAGCTCTGTTTTAGATAGCCAGGTGGGCCTTCAGTCACCAAAAGGTGGACGCAACCCAAGAATCCATCAACAGAAAGATGAATAAACAAAGTGTGGTGTGTGTTTTGGACGGAATAGCATTCATCCTTAAAAGGAAGGAAATTCTAACACGTGCTGCAACCTAATTGAGTCTTGAGGTCATTAGGAAAATACAAACCCAAACCACGTTGAGATGCCACTTCACATCCATTGGGACGGCTATTAGGGAAAAAACACAATGGAGCAAGTGTTGGCAAGGATGTGGGGAAATCGGAGCCCTTGTGCCTTGCTGGTGGGAGCGTAAGACGGTGCAGCCTTGGTGGCAAAAAGCATGGCAGTTCTTCAAAAATTTAAACACAGAATTGCCATATGATCCCACAACTCCTCCTCTGGGTATGTAGGTTAAAGAATTGAAAGCAGAGACTCAAGGGAGGGTCTGTGCAACAGTGTTCCCAGCAGCGTTATTCGATACGGCCAAAAGATGGAAATAACCCGAATACCTGTCAAAGGACAGATGGATAAACAAAATGGAATACAGAGAAAGGATGGAATATTATTCAGCCTTAAAAAGGAGTCAAGCTCCAGCCTGACTGGACCTTGAGGACACGATGCTGAGATAAACCAGACCCTCAAATACGGCGACTCCACTTAGAGGAGGGACCTAAAATAGTCAGTTCTATAAAGACAGAGTGGTTGCTAAGGAGTGTGGGGAGGAGAAAATAGTGAGTTACTGTTAAATGGGCACTGAGTTTCAGTTTGGAAAGACGACAGCTTTCTAGAAATGGATGGTGGTGATGATTGGACAGCACTGTGTGTGCTTCGTGCCACTAGCTGTGCACTGAAGAATGGCTGAAATGACAACTTTCATGTCACATGTGTTTGATCACAAAGCAGAATACAGTTTTCTAGATCCACAAACTTTCAGAACACGGCATCCAAACTACATGGGGTTCTAAAAACAAAAACAGGTTCTGATCGACTAAGAATCTTCCTGTTGATTGGTTTTGCTTCAAATCAAAGCCAATTAAATTCAAGAGTCAGAAACAACAGGAAGACAAGCACTTCCCTGAGACCCCTCCGAGACCCTCCCTGCTCTGACGTGTGTGGATGAGACAGCCCTGGTTCTGGCCCGCATGCAGAGCTTATCTTACAGCCCTGCCTGCCACTTGGACACCATCAATATGGTCAGTGTTTGTGCAAGCAGCTCTTAATGCTAGACATCAAGGAGGCAGGTGGATAATTTTGCAGTGGAGGAGGAGAAAAGCAGGCCCACCAGGTATCTGTTACTCAGAGAGAGATGAAAGAGGAACCAGCAGGCTTTTTTCAGAGCTGAAACAGGCTGCATTGAGCTGGCCGGGGATGGCTGGGTGACAAGAATTTCACCCCTTGTGGTTGGGCAGACCAGGAAACCTTCTCTGGGCTGCTTGCGTTAATAGGTTGTTAATGATTGATGCAGGGGTGCCTTTTATGTCCCCAAATGAAAGGCAGAAACGGGGCCTTGACTTTGGCGTTGATGACTACACCAGCACTTGTTCCCTTGCAAAAATGAAATTTTAAAACATTTATGGTAGCTGAGCTTGAGCTGGGCTCACAACAGCTCGTGGAGGAATGAAACGATCTTGTCTGGCGTTCCCCTTCCTTTGTTCTTTCACTCAGACATTAAAAATACAGCAGGCTAAAAGGAGAGAATAAATTTCAAAGATCCTCCTAGATGTCAGGCACAAAGAGGAGGTAAGATGTAGGGTGAGTTTGCTAAACAGATGAAGCCAGTGGGTAGGAGTCGTGTGGTAGATTCTTGGGAGACGGGGGCTAACTCTGTCTTGGCTCCTGGCGGGCCCCTCGGAGGATTGTTCACACAGAGGCCTGGTGCGCCTGCTGCCCTGTTTCCTGGGTTAGTGCTTTTACAGAGCATTTCAGAGAGATGCTGACTTTTTCTAGGAAAACAGCTTTCCAGCTTTCCTCTGTGCTCTTGGCCCAGCTAACTTATTTATTTATTAATATACGATGTAATATAAATACAGCAAGCAAACAAACCACGGATGTGCACTTTTCTACATGTGTGTGATGTGTGTGTGTGTTTGCCAGCTGAGTTCACTTACATAACCTCCACCTGCATCTGTGAACCAAATACTAGTTTGAGCATATCGCGTCCAAAGGACCAAAATTATGTCTTTGGAACTTTCTTCCTGTTGAAGATCAGAGTCTCATATACATTTTTTTTTAAGTGAAACAGAGCCTTACTTTGTCATCTTTGGCAGAGTGCTGTGCTGTCATAGTTCACAGCAACCTCAAACTCTTGGGCTCAAGCCATTCTCTTGCCTCAGCCTCCCTAGTAGTAGAGTTGTTGTAGTAGTGGTAGACTACAGGCGCCCACTACAATGCCAGGTTATTTTTTCTGGAAGTTGTCATCTTTGTTTAGTTGGCCCGGGCCAGGTTCAAACCCGCCACCCTCGGTGTACGTGGCTGGTGCCATAACCACTGTGCTATGGACGCTGAGCCAGAGTCTCATATACTTAGATAATGACCAACAACTAGAATGACCACATGTTTAATAATCTCACTTTTAAACTGGATAGGATTTGAGAGTGTTTGCATAAGTGTCCTTTTAGATGTGAAATACCTTTGAGAGTTAAACTCGATGACAGGCACAAATTGGGATTGCTCCAGTTAAGTTTGGGTGCTTGTTCATGAACACGGAACAACAAATATTTATCAAGCCCTGTGTTCTTGATTCTCCACTGTCCTCTGCCCCACCCTGTCCTCTCTGTGCCCTTCTCTCCTGCCCTGTGTTCCAGGAGGTCTACTCCTGTGGATTGGTCTCTGCCTCCCTTGCCCATGGTGTCGGTCCATAGGAGGCCCAGCAGGAGATCCAGGTGGGAGGAGACACAAGCAAGAGCTTTTCTTCCCTGCTGCGCCCTGCACTGGTGCAGCTTCCTCCTCTCATGACTACACCCCCTGCCAGGCTGGTCCTTCCCCAAGTTCCAGCCCTCTCTGGCTTCTTGTAGCACAACCCTCTCTGGCTTCTTGTAGCACAATTCCCTCTCTTCTTCTCTCCAGCCCCAGGGGACAGGACAGCTTTCTGCAATGCCTAGTCTAGAAGGGCCTCAATATCCTCCTTAACCCTGCCATGTCCAGGTAAGTGGGCAAAGAGGAGCTCATGTCATTCTCTTGCCTCAGCATCCCTGGTAGCTGGGACTACAGGTGCCCGCCACAGTGCCCGTTAAACAAAGATGACAGCCCAATGGGTTCCTCCATTGCAGCCTCCTCATTGGAACCCTCTAGGATGAATTCTGTTTCCTACCCTAAGACTAATACAGTTGCTTTCCACAAACCACAACTTTATGCACGCCATCTCACGATATCCTTATAGCTGTCCACAGGGTAGCTACTATTGTTATCTCCATTTTGTAGATAAGGAAACTGAGGGCAGTGAGGTTAAGTTGTTTGCCAAGATGCTCAGCTAAAAAGTAGTAAAATCAGATCTTATAGGAGTACCTAAAATCTGGGGACAGTGAGGTGGGTCTTGCTCAAAATGATTCTCAAGCTGATGACTCAGGGGCCACTGGCTGCATCCCAGAACAACCAGGTATCTCCAGCAGCTTAGCACAAATCCTGAGGTTCAAAGAAGAGACTTAGATGGACACAAGACTCAACTGGGCATTTTTTAGACAAATACAGCATTGACTGTCTACATATTTATTTGGGGAGGATTTTTATTTATTTATTTTTATCATTGGGGATTCACTGAGGGTACAAAGAATGAGGTTATATTGATTGCATTTGTTAGGTAAAGTCCCTCTTATAATTGTGTCCCACCCTCTAAAGGTGTAGACTAATAGGGTCCCCAGACCCAAAGCATTACCTGGGAATTTATTAAAAAGGCAAACTCCTGGGCCATACCCCAGGCCTACTGGATCAGCTTATCTGAGGTGGGGACCAGCCATCTGTGTTCTAACAGACTCTCCAGGGGTGGCTCAGGTCCTGGCTCTTGGGTTTCTGCAGTTTCCTGCCTAAAGCCTGGCACTGTCTGGCCAGAGCTTCTTGAGATTTCCCAAAGTCTTTCTTTGTCTAATGGGATTTAGAAAGGGCGAGAAGATGGCATGAAAAATCCAGCTCCCCTGCCTCCCCACCTCCCCAGTGGACCCCGCTCTATTTGTACAGCTGCTGTAATCATGGAAGCAGTTGTTCATGAATATTTCAGGGCTGCTGACAAATCCTGAGCCTGACTGGCAGGGCACAGAGGCAGGAACCCTGGAACTGGGGGACTTTATGGCCTGTTGCTAATCCTAATGGGGCCCCCACATCTGGAAGGAGGAGGCCTTGGTAAATGCAGAGCCCAGGTCTGATGTGGGAGGAGTCCGTGCCTGACTTTCTCTGTGCCGACAAGTTTCTGCAGGAGGAGTTATGGGAATATTCCCAGCATTGTGCTTTAATTGGGTTCTGATCCTTAGTGATAAGAAGCCAGAGCACATGCCTGTAGGACATATACAGGTAAGGCTTGTCGAGAGTAGCAGTGGTGTGCAGCTGTCCCATCTGGTGGCACTTCTAAGCTCTGCTGCAGTTTTGCAGCCCAGTTCTTCTGAGTTCCCCTGGATCCCAGGTTCACTCTTCCTGGCTCCGGCTGAGGCCGTAAGATCCAACAACCTTCCAAATAACTAACAGCCTCTGTTTACTTTCTCTAGAGTTAGTTTCTGTTGCTCCCTCGTTGTGATGGTTAATATTATGAATCAACTTGACTGTGCTAAGGGATGCCCAGATAGCTAGTAAACATTATTTCTGGGTGCACCTATGAGGCTGTTTCCTGAAGAGATTAGGGTTTGGATGGGTAGATTGAGTAAAGATCATCCACGTAGGTGGGCATTGTCCAAAATGTTGAGGTCCCTAATAGAACAAAAAGCTAGAGGAAGCGTGAATTTGCTTTCTGCTTGAGCTGAAATACCCATTTTTTCCTGCCCTTGTGCATCAGCACTCCTTTTTCTTAGGTCTTCAGCCTTGGACTGAGACTTACACCACTGGCTAACCTGGGTCTCAAAGGTTAGGATCTGAGAGTGGAGCTATGGCACCAGCATTCAGCCTCTACACTCATGTGACCTAACCCCTCACCATAAATCTCTTTCCGTATGTGTCTATATATCCTGAGAACCCTTACTAATGCAATCTAAAGAATCCAAATTCACTTTTTCCTTTGTCAGTAATTCTGAGCTCCTATAAGGCACTGTTCTGAACCTGAGGAATACAGCTGTGAAGAAAACAAAATAACTACCTGCCTGGGGCTTACCGTCTGGGAGGAGAGACAGAACATAGAGGAGGGAGGGAAGAGAGGTATGTGCAACATTGAGAAGTAGGAAGTGCTTTGGAGAAAATGGATCAGAGAAAAGGGACAGAAGGGGTGGGGGCCAGTGAGTGAAGACTTGAAATAGATTAGCTTAGAAGCCCTGTAGGTAACTGGGAGAAAAGGGTTCTAGGCAGAGGGACAGACAGGACAACGTCACTGGGACGAGGACGTGTCTGATACATTTGGGAATATCCACATGCTCAGAGGTAAGGCAGCACAGGGAAAGGCCCTAGACAAGGGCCAAGAGGCGAGGGTGGGGTAGGGCCCATTGTCCAGGGTCTCACGGATCATTGCAAAAAGACCTGGGGTTTTCCTCTGAGGAAGCTGAGAGTCATGGAAGAGTTCTGAGCAGGAGAGCAGCATGGCCAGATTTAATAAACAAGGCCCCTCTGGCTTCTAAGTATAGAACAGACTGTAAGAAAAAAGAGTACCTGGAGGCTGGTGAGGAGACAGGATGATGCGGTAATTCCAGAAATTAGTGTTTTATACCAGGGTGGTAGTCGGGGGTAGATACAACTAAAATGATATTTTAAAACTTTCTCTATGTTCCACCTAATATTGTCTTTTTTACTTGCTGTGATCTGTGTGGTGGACTTGCAGAACTGCCACAGTGTATAATAAAGACTTAAATTTTATGCCACAGATTAGAAATACTATGGAGTTCAAAGGAGAAATCTCTGAGGGTAGGTTGGCTCTCACTGTCTCATTTGTCCTCACAGCAATAGGCGCAGTGGGAATACCATTATAAGTTGCAGATGAGGAAATGCTTTGGGTTCTAGTGGGGGAATCAGACCAAAAAGAGTAAATAAATGAACAAATGACCGGTTGTCATAAAGCTATAAAGAGAGGATAAAATGAGATGGCAACAGGAAGTGAAAGAATGAGAAAAAATTAAGTCTCTATTCTAAAGGAAGAGAAAGGGTTAGCTAAGAGAAGGGAATTGGGAGGGCGTGGTGTCAGGTGGGGGGAACAGCATGTACAAAGGCCCTGGGGCCGGAATGTGCAGGGCTGGGGAAAGAGGGTTTGGGTTTTACTCTAACCATCTCCTTCTGTTCGTCTCCTATTTCACATGCATATTCAATAGCTGCCTTTAGCTCCAGTTCAGCTGTTTTGTTCTTCGGGGTAGAACGCGGAGCCATTTCTTAATTGCTCTATATTTAGCTTTGTTTAGAAATCTATAATTTAAAAACCACCAAGGGCTGGGCTGGTAATTCAGCTTCCATGGTCCATTTAATCTTTGGCCTTCGCTGCTGAGCCAGCCCACCAAGGTGACAGCGTGTGCCAGTCGTGATGGAAGTGTTTGTTAACAGAACATCTGCTCCCCCAGAGCTGGCCTCGGTCCAGTTGCTGAACCCCAGAGCTACTCCCAGGGTCCCTCAGTTTAGTTTTCTACCAAGGAAGACTGGACAGCAGAACAGCTGGGGCACAGTAGACAGGAGGTGACAAACAGCATCTGGAGTCCTGTATCCATTCACGTCCCTGCTGTGCTATTGACAAGCCACATCACTTCCTCTCTCTGGACCTCAGTTTCCTCACCTGTCAAATGGATTGGATGATATTGGGGCCTTAGATCTAGGGGGCATTCTTATTTTTTGTTGTAGGACCGCTGGCACAAGCACTCCTGGGTCATTTGACAATATCACAATTTAAAAGGCACCTTCTCTTCGATCCAGCAGTTCCATCTGTAAGAATTTTTCTTCCAGATTCATTCACACATTAGGACAGATAAATATGCACGAGGAATCCATATAAGCACTGTCTGTGACAGCTAAGGATTGGAAACAGCCTAAATGTCCATCAATAGGGAATGGGTTATATAAATTATGGCGTATGCTCATAAAGAAATACTACACAGCCTTTGGAGAGAACGAGACAGCTTTCCACGTCTGATAAAGTGTGATGTCTAAAGCGTATTACGTAAAATGGCAAAATATTGTGTGCATTCATGTTTCTTAAAAAGGCGGTGATGTAATCTCTCTACGTATGCAGAGTGTATCTCTAGAGAGAACCAGGAGGAGCTGGTCAATCTACGTGTCCAGGGAGACAGCAGCGCAGGTGGAAGGGCCAGCTTCCTTTTCTCTCTATTCCCTTTGTATTATTTGAAGTTCTTCCCAGTTGCATGAGTTACAGCGTCAAAAATTAAATGGATTTTTTAAATGTCCTAAATGCCCATGGAGCCAGACATAAAACAGGTGATTCAAATGTGTTGAATGGTGTGGAGACTTTGGTGAACCAGAGTGCTCAAGTCCCCTCAGAGGGACAGGTGTCGTTTACCCACTTCACTGTGGGCCTGGGGCAAGGGACCAGTGTGACCTAACCTGATGTCTCCAGAACAACAGAAATTCATATTTTAATGTGAACTCTTTGGATGCCTACGTGTTAGCGATGCTTTGAAATTTTCATGAACAACAAAAACAAAGAAAACTACTGTGGGTTGAAAAATCATTCAGGTCAGCATCTGTTCTTAGAATCCCGTTTACGACTTTTGTGTTAGGGACTTGAAAGCTTTCTTTTTAGCTTTAAGGATCTCGTGCCAAGGAAACATGGAGACTGAAGATGTGGCCTGACTATGTTTGCACGTGCACAGCAAGTCTTTCTGAGGTCAGGATAGGTTCAGTCTATGTGACTCTGCAGACGGTGTCCATGGTCAACGGGGCACAGTGAAGGCTGTGGAAAAAGTCCTGGCCTTTGGTAAACACGAGATGCTTGGCCCAAGGTCAGCCTCGGGTACTTTGAAACTGGCAGAACATGGTTATGCATTGACACAGAACACAAAGCCGGGGCAGTCATCCTGGCCTCGCTGAGTCTTTGAGAGTTTTCAGTCTGAAAAGTGAAGTTCAGTAAACCAATGTCACCCACGTCTAGACCCCAATACTTCTCAAGCAAGTAACCTCCCCTCTATAGATGGCCACATAGACCTATGTTCAAACATCCTAGAACATCCTAGAATGGAAATAAGTAAGAACTGTGATGACTTGACACAGAGAAAAAAAAGAAACTGTTCAAAACAGAATAGGAAGGAAAACTTCTACCGCAGAACAAAAATTTCTTAACTAATCTCTGTGTTTGCCATTAGTATCAATATACTTTTGTTGTCTACACTGATACAACGGTGAGTAAACAAAAGCCTAGCTGAAGTTATGAACTGCACCAGAGTGATGTTAGACTTGAACAGGTGATAAATAATGTATTAAAAAGCAATTATTTCCTTCTGTCTAATGGTTATAGCTGCCTGTTTCCCCTTGAATGAATCTTTTTCTTAGACTAGAGATCTCGGAAAATAATAACAGCAATAAATCCAGGCTTTCCACGTCGGGAGACTGATTACGGAGGGAGCTTTGCCAGGTTAGCAGAAGCCGTGAGCCGCCGCCTAGCATGGTAATGCCGGTCAGCGAGTCACCAGAAGGCGATTATCTATTCACACAAGACTCCCCTAAACAATCTGGGAAGAGAAGCCTCAGAGACACACTTGAAAGGTGATTTGAGAATGGAGCAGCTCTATGTGGGAGACCATTGCAAGCTTTCCCCAATTACCAGCCTGAAGAGAGAGAGCTCTTTAGAGAACACACTGTGGCCTGGAGCCCCTGCACGTGCTGTTTGAGATGCTTCTGTAGTTCAGAACCTTGAGGGAGAAATCGCTCTCTCTTCCGTCTCACTAGTGAATTCATGGTGGCATCTCTGGGCTTCTCACGGGCTCTGCCTGCGTCTCCCCTCTCCCTGCCCAGCCCATCCTCTGGCGGGTCAGAACAGGACCTGCTGTTGGAGGAGGCCCAGACTCTATGCATCAGGTTCTGAGCTGGGAGATTTCAGACATTACCTCTGTTCCACCTCAAATCAACCAAAACAGTGATGAAATACAGATCTGGAATCAGAAAGAGCCTCTTTAGGATTAGAACCCGGGACTTTCTACCGCCAATGCCCAAATCCTTTTCACCAAGAAAACCTCAAAGTCTCACCTCTTCTTTCCCTTCCTATCTCCACCAGCGTTTTGACTCCAGTACAGACAAGGCTTTGGAACATTCCTTGGACCACGCTCTTTACCTGGGATCCTCTCCCCTTGTCTCTCTGTTTCCGGGGTCACCTGTCTGTACTGAGCATGTCTGTAAATGTCTGGACTACCCAGCTGCCCCATCACGACACAGAGCAACCTGCATAACACCCCACTTTCCCCTGAGTTCTTGTTACACACCATTACACTTGGCCTAGAACAAACGTGTTGCTTCTAACCCAGTTCTATTCTTTGTAAACTGTGTGATCTTTAGCCTATGATACAATTCTTCCTGGCCTCCCTTTCCCATTTCGTTAGTGCTAACTATCTTTGTTCTCCTAAGTTATTTTTGTTTGTTTGTTTTAAATGGGAACCACAAGGTAATGAATCAAAACCAAGGTTTTAAACCTGTAAAATACATTTTGTTCTTATAAATACTTATGTTTCACATTTTCCTTGCGTGCATTTTGCTCTTCAAATATCCTTGAGAAAAGGACACAGGGAAAAAAAATTATTTTCCCAATTTTTATAGATGGGAAAACAGGAACCTATAAAGGCTGAGTGGCTTCCTTAACCCTGAGAGGGTCTTTAACTTTTACAACTGCTTGCTTTTTCATTAGGGTACAGGGACTCTTGAACAGCCTCTCTACTTTTATTCTCAGAGAAATAATAGTCTTAATAACAAATTCGGCTGGCTCTTGGTGAGTACCTACTTTGCACCAGAAAGAGATCCAAAGACCCAGGCTGGTTTCTGGGCTTTTCATTTATTAGCTGCAGCCCAAGAAATGTAGGCACAGTAAGAGCTCAGGGAAGGAGAAAGATAGACCAGGGTTGTACTTTACTCTCTCTGCACCACTGACCAGCCAGGCAACATTGAGCGCGTTGGCTAATTGCCATTTGTCTCTGCTTCTGATCTGCTAAATGGTCTTTCCATCATAGGGAAGCTCTAAGATCTTAACACGCATACAATAATGCCTAGCATAAATAAAGGTTCAATAAATAGGACTGTTTATTCACTCAACAAATATTTGGTAAGTACCTACTGGCATTATCTTAGGTACTTGGCATATGGTAGTGACCAGAACCAAGTCCCTGCCCCACGGGGCTTATAGTCACATAGAAAGGGCAGACGATCAACTCATGAATTAATATAAAAAAATTAAGTCATTTGGTGAGTTTTTCGTAATAACTGTAATTTTGTAGTTATTACATGTTTTGTTTGCTTTGCTTGGCAGAGAATGTGAACAGTAACTGGGTCATCGGTTTTAGATGTGTACAAGGATAAGTCGTCTAAGGATTCCCATTTCACATCAATGTCTCACTGCCGAACAACTGCCCAGGAGACAATTCTACGTCAGCCTAGAACTAAAACCGATTTGGGCTTTAGATGTGAAATGGTTCAAATGTAAGGTTTGAGCTGAGTGTGGTAATACACACCTAGAATCCCAGCTTCTTGGGAAGCGGAGGTGGGTGGATTCCCTTGTGCCCCAGAGCTGGAGACTACAGTGAGCTTGGCTTGTGCCACTGCAGTCCAGTGGGGTGACGGCAAGACCCTGCCTCTAAAACAAATATGTCCAAACATAAATGTTAAACTTAGGGTTTGCTTAAATTAGGGCTTGAAAACACATACTTCCTGGACTCAGGTGGGTACCAAATGAGGGCAGCTTGCTGGGAAGGGGACGGAGAAAGGCTTCCCCCATGGGGAAGTGGACCCATAATGGCCAGATTCCCTGCCATTTTTTTTGAGGCAGGGCCAACCCAGTATTTTTGTATGAAATTTTCTGATTTGTGTTTAGTGGCACGAAATTCACCTTTAAAAATGAAACTGCTAAACTAGGGGCCAAATGTGGATTAAACAAAATCCTCCTGCAGGCCAAGCCCAGTCTGAGAACCACCCATTTGCAAAGATCCTGGGATTCTTTGATTTCGAGGAATTTTTGACTTTGTCCTACCCTGCCCAGCCCTTGGAAGACACTGTGGTTTCTCTCCCTTTGGTTTGTCTCTTTTTTCAGCAGCTGCAGGAGCAGCAGTCCATGTGGATGGATTTTTGATGCTGAACCTTTGCATCCTCAGAGAGCCTAGGAAGGTTCAGTGGCTGAATTCTCTCTATGGCAGCCACTGCCTGCTTTGGGGTGGGAGTTGGAATTCATTTGAGGGTGGGGAAAGTAACCCCTTTTCACTCTCCCAACTTCAATAATCCCTGACTCTGTACTTTCCATCTTTCGGGTGATGTTTGTTTTCTTTGCATATTAATATGACCCTGAGCAGAATGCTTAAATCCGAGAGGGAGCAAGTGTGGGCAGAGGAAGGAACATACAGCCACATTCATAGCCTGCCTGGCATAATACAGATGAAACCAGAACCCCGTGGGCCTCCTCTGCTCACCCCAGACATCCAGGAGACTTTGGTTCTTTATTTTCCAAAGATTACAGAATTGGAGTCACTGGTCATCCCGTTCCAGAATATAATCAACCGCAAGGCTGAGCTGGTCTCGATTCTGTGTCGATGGTGAGTGATGGGCAGAGAGTGGGGCCAGGCCTGTACGTCAGTGTGAGTGAGTCTTTATTCTTGTGTTCTCAGAGTCAACTGCGACAGCTTTGAGTCATCACGAGTATTTCAGGGCTTTGGACTCAGGCCTTCACTACATGGAATCAGGGGTGATAAGTTGGTATTTTCAGCGGCCAGGCCTTCAAGCCAGGAAGTACGACCACCATCTAAGATAGTGACTCTGAAGTTTGAGCAGGCATCAGAATCACCAGCAGGCTTTAAAACACAGGTTTCTGGTTCTACCTTCTGATTTTGATTCAGAAGTTCTAGTAAAGAGCCCAAGAATTTTCTTTTCCAGGTGATACTGGTACAGCAGGTCCAGGGACCACACTTTGAGAACCACTGTTCAAAGGCATTGGCAAACAGGTGTCTACAAATCAGGAAATGCTTGTCTTTAAAATACAGTTGACCTTTGAACAATGCCAGGGTTAGGGCACTGACACCAGTGTAGTAAAAAATCTGAATAAATCATTTAATCCTCCCAAACTTTACTAATAACCTACTGTTGACCAGAAGCTTTATCAATAACATAGTCAATTAATACATACTTTATATGTATTATATGCTGTATTCTTACAGAAAAGTAAGCCAGAAAAAGAAAATGTTAAGAAAATCATAGGGAAGAGAAAATACATTTACTGTTCATTAAGTGGAAGTGGATTATCACAGAGGTTCCCATCCTCATCATCTTCGAATTGAACAAGAGGAGGAAGAAGATGAAGAGGAGGGGTTGGGCTTGGGGTCTCAAAGTCAGTGTCTTTGGTGGTAGAAGTGGAAGAGGTGAAAGAAAAATTGCATATAAATGGATCCCTACAATTCAAACCTCTGTAGTGCAAGAGTCAGCTCCGCCTATCGCTCTTAATGGTGTTTAGAGGATGCCGATCTCTAGAGGAAATGAAATCAGGGAAGTTCGGGTTCCGGCCTGACTCTGCATTGCCATCTCTGTGGCTGGAGCAGGACACTTACTATTCTGGAAGCACCGTTTTCCCACCTGGGAAGTTGAAGTAATAATTCCAACGCTACTTCCCTCACCGGGGTTTGGGG
The DNA here is from genome assembly GCA_963574575.1 of Galagoides demidoff. Classification (NCBI taxonomy): domain Eukaryota; kingdom Metazoa; phylum Chordata; class Mammalia; order Primates; family Galagidae; genus Galagoides; species Galagoides demidoff. The sequence continues at coordinate 27,325 of CAUYQV010130396.1, forward strand.
AGACTCCAGTGATCTTGGGGTGGGCATGAGTTTTGCAGATCTAAGCAGGCCTAGGGAACCTTAAAGATTAAGGAGTTTGTTTCCCAATGTCTTCTTGGTGAAAGACCCTTATGATTTGAGATCAAAAGATTCATTTTCGAGAAGAGCAAATCTTTCTGGAGAGAAAACGTTGTAATTTCTCCCGTCTCCAAGAACTTCCGCAGCCTGAGAAATGGGTCTGCTGAAGGTCACCTTGTGGACAGTCTTAGCAGACTGCTTTCCAGTTGGTGTCAGGGATTAGTGGTAAAGAAGACTGTTGATTTGAAAAATAATTAAGAAGAATTAAGAAGAAGAATTAAGAACTTACTTAGGCCAAGGCAACAAGTGGATGCTAAAATTGTGGAAAGCCCTGTGTAGTCTCTGAAAAGTCTGGGATCTTATTTGCCGAGCACAATCTCAGGGCTGCCTTCCTGGCACAGCTGGATGGAAACTCTCCCATAATCCGCTTGTGATTTCTGTCCTTATTATAAACAGAAATTTCTTTCCTCTGTTGGCCCAACCCACCTTCATGCTGGGCAACACTGAATGTTTTCGCTTACGTTGCCCAGGCTGGGTGTTACCTTCAGACCTAAAGGCTGGGCTGAGTTGGCAGAGGGTGTCTAGAAATATGCCAAGCTGCTACACAGTGGATTATCACAGAGGTGATAGAAATGTCTGTAGAAATGAGGATGGTTACCTGGACTTATGACATAAACTCAATGTCCCCTAGTTTCACCCAATGTAAGAGAAGGGAGGGTGGGTTTTGATATAATTTTAAGCTTCCATCCAGTTTCTGCCTTAATGACCACTTGATTTCAAGTATCGTGTGTGTCTAAAATGAATCATCTCTAAAATACCTATGTCTATAATCGCATTGACTATTATATAGGGTTAACATCATCCTTCAGCTTTTGTCTGTAGAGTGGGTAATTTAATTAAAACAGGGAGGAAAAAATATAAAGGCAAAAGGAAAAACACATGAAAGTTGATCCCTATTTGCACGACTCTTGCCATGGAGCCCCAAATCTGCAGCACGAGCCCTTCCTTAAATCGGGGATTGGTGGTATGACATTGTGTGTTCACATGAGCCCAACACTTCTCAGGGAGCCGGAAGGAAGTTGAGGAGGAAACAACCGAGCTGGAATCATGGTGTGTTCCAGTCAGAGGAATGGTTAGGGACCATCAAGTCCAACTCCCTTATTCTACTAATCAGGAAGCTGAGGTCTAAATATTCAAAAGGACACGTCAAAGTTCATTTGGGTTTTACTAAAAGAGTTATAGAGCTAACAGTCCAAGCTGGAAGGGTCTTTTAAGTCATCTATTCCATCTGCTCATTCAGTGGATCCCCATCAGGTACAGAATCCTCTCTGCCTTAGCAGCACCTCCTAAAACAGGGCCCTGGCTGCTTTGGGGGGCTGCTCATTCCTTCTTGCAATTGCTGAGGGCCCTAGATAATCACTCTGTTTTACACCTGTCTTCCTGTGGCTTCCCCATTCTAGCCTGGGAGTCACACAAATAAACCACAATCCTTCCTTAAATTGCCATTCCCACAGGCATTTGAGGTCATCTATCATGTTTTCTATATACCTTTTTTCTTCTTCTGGGCAAGCATCTCTCATTGAATGTCCATTTCCCTCACTGCCTAATCACTCTGCTCAGATCTGTCCATATCCTTTTTAAAAATACATAGCCTCAACTGAAGGCAAACTTCTTGTGGCTTAACATAATCACGTCCTTGGTTCTGGACAGGTTCTGTTTGTTAAGTCACCTAGGATCACATTGACTGTTTTCAGAATAAATTATTCAGGGTTCTTTTGGTGGTAAGTGGAGAAAATTCAACCAATTGAAGTAAAAGTGGGAATTTAATAGATCATATAACTGTGAAGTCAGAGGTAGAACTTCAGGTAGGGCTGGATCCAGGGGCTCAGGCAACATCTGTCTGACATAGGTATCTACACACATATTTGTTCAACTTTTTGATGTGTTGGCTCCAGTCCTAGGCAAGATAAATGCCAGCCTTGTCAAGCTTAAAGCATCAAAGTTCTGATTACATGGTAATGAAAGAGAGTGGGTTTCTGTATTAGTTTGCTAAGGTTACTGTAATACAGTACCACTTACTAGGTGGCCTAGTCAACAGAAATTGATGGTTTCACAGTTCTGGAGACTAAAAGTCTGAGATCAAGGTGTTGGCAGGGTTGCTTGCTTCTGAGGTCTGTGAGGAAGAATCTGTTTCATTTTTCTCCTGGAAATCCTTGGCTTGTAGAAGTACAACCCCCATCTCTGCCTTCATCTTTACTTGGTATCCTAGGCATGTCTGGCTGTGTCTAAATTTTCCCTTTTAATAAGGACGCCAATCATCATGGATCAGGGGCCCACCCTAGTGAAATATATGACTTCATTTTAACAAATCACAGCAGCAATGTACCTATTTCCAACTGCACATTCTGAGGTATTGGGGGTTAGAACATCAACATATGAGTGGGGGGGGATATAGTTCTACCCATAACAGCCTTTTACATTCTTACCAAGTGCTCCCATGGTTGCATTTCCTGGACCCTGTTAAATCACACGCCCATCCCTGAATTAATCACTCTTGTGTGACTTCCCCTGGAACCCCTGGTGAAGCCACCCCAACCCAAATCACAAGAACTGATGGGGGGGAGGAGTGGAGGGTTTCTAGAGGAAAAAGGGGGTGCCCTGAAGGAGAAGAAGCATGAATAGATGATGCACACGGAAAATACCTACGCAAAAGATCTAGACAACAACCGTGCCTCTGGAAGTAGGACACTTGAAAGATAGACAAGCTTGACTGTCCCTTTAAAAGGAAATGATTTGCTGAGTTGTTGTCACCAATCAAAAAAGAAAGTTGAGCTGCCAAACTGTTTTTGGTCCTTAGGAGGCATCATGGAAGCCTCCTCGGCTCCTGGTTGCTTTGTGTTTTGCATTCATTTCTTTTCATATCGGAAGATTAAAACAATAGCTTCTGGTTATCATCTCGCGTATTATTGATTGAAATCCTTGCCCCAAGACCTTCCATCTCCCTTTTCAACGTGGTGTGATTTACTTTTCCTTTTACTCCCTGTAACATGTGATTAATGCTGATCTCGGGAGTCCCGGTGAGATGAAGCTGGGTGTCAGGTACGATTTGTCAGCTTGGAAGTATAGATTATTTTATGTTTCTCGAACTTTGTGGCCAAGGGAACACAGTTCTTGATTGTTAAATCCATCCACACTTTCCCCTGGGCTATGAAATGCCAGAAACATTAAATAGCCCACTTAATACAGAACCTCATTCTGTATGCTTGACTATTTTGTTTTTAATTTTTCTTCCCTTTCCCGACTGCTCACATAAAATGGGATCAAAGAAAAAAATTATCCTCACTGGATTTTGTTAAAATATTAATAGGTTAGGGTTGACTGGCTAAATTGAATATCTTTGCTGATCTCACTTGCATGTTTAACTTGTGCTTAGGAAAATATGTTTCCTAGGTGATAACCTTTTATGTACCAGCCTGACTTCATTGAAATGCATAGAGATAAAAATATGTCACGCTCAGCAGCTATGCTATTCTTGTGTGGCACTGTGATTATTCAGATGGTAATTGCCCCCCACCTGTAGACAGCTCCGATTCTGTAGTCAATCATTTCATTTGATGTTAAAATATGTGAAAGTACAATTATATAATTTACATTACAAATCATGCTGAATGCCAGGGGTCTCTGAACCGCTGGCAAACGCAGAGAAATCAGGGGTTGTGGGGGGAGAGCACTCGGGTCAATAAATGAAGTGAATTACACCAGGCGAGGGCTTCAACTTTTCTTATTTGTGTCCACAACGAGAGCTTTTGTGCCTGTGTCATTGAGAGAACGCCTATGGCCTTCTCTCTGAGAGGTAAATGGCAGCGTTGTAGATGGCTTTTGGAGCACATCTCCCGCCTTTGCTGGCAAAGACTTGCTCCTCAGGGCCTCCCATGAGGGAAGGAAGTGAGGACTTACGGAGGCCAGAGAGGAAAAGCTAGTTTATTAAAGGGAAGACGGCAGCAGGTCTGGAAGGGTGTGGGGCTGTGGCAGCTACCGGATGTGGAACACAACACAGGCAGGAGAGGTGGCCTTGGAAATCACACTTGTGGTTCCAAACTCCAGATCTTGGCCCATCAAACTTGCAAATTGTCATGGTTGGTACATGTCTTGTTTTTAGTCTGTGCCCAGCACTGGATTACAATATATGACCTAGTTAACCTCGACAAGGGGTCTGCAGCCCTTCCTTCCCTTTAAGATGAAGAGAATGGGCTCAGACTTGTCTGAGGCCATTTAATTACAAGGTAGAAAATCAGAAATATGAACCCATGTCCTTTTGGTGGCTGAGTCTAGGCTGGTGGCCAGTCTGCAATTCTGGATGAGGCCTCATATGCTCACAAAGGCATGAAGCCACTTTCTTGGCTTCAGTGAGGCTTGTGAGAAAGCAGGTGGGCTGGGTTGGGAGTGGGGTGCCTTGGTAGGGGTGGCCCAACTAGGGGCCTCCCCCGCTACAGGGTTTCTGGTGGAGGCAGAGCATTCACGTGGGAGGTGGAGAGCTGACTTCTGTCAGGCTTTTGCAGGCCAGTGGGGGAGGCATAGCTCTTTCTCCTGTGTTTGCATAATACTCCCCCCATGGAGCCCTTCAAAACTACACGTCTGCCTTATCCCACAGCAGCTGAGCAGCCAGTGCCTGGGGCTCTGGCTTCCAGAGTGTCCAGGCATGGGAGAGAAAAAGCTCCACTCTCCTCAAAGTGATGCTGGGCACCAAGCGTTGGGTCCGTTTCTGATGTGGACACTTGATCCTTGAAATGCATTGGGAATCCTGCCCTGTTGGCTAAGACGTGCCACTTTGCTGCCAGTGCCCCTCACTTGGGCACGAGCCGGCTTCTGAGCAGCCTCCCTTGGCAGAACACTCCGTGAGCTCCTCATAGGCTATGTCACCTGCAGCAGGTGCCGCTGGGAGAGTCACCTTCACCGGTTTTGCCATATTCCATCCTCCTATTCTCTTACACCACTTAGCATAATTGTTAAAAGCACAGCCTGGAAACAATGCCCGGCTTCACATCAGTCCCTGCTCTACTATCTGCAAGACCCACCGCAGGTTAATCTTGCCTCAGTTAACTTGCTTGCCTCAGTTTCCTCATTTATATGCAAAGTGAAGAATCATACCGGCCTTGCAGTGTTACTACAATGATTAAAAGAGTTAAAATACAAAATACTTAGAAGTAAGATAATATGACAAGAGTTAAAATAGTCCCTTTTCCAAGTATAACTATCTTTTTTACCCAATTGCATATACAAGCTAAATTCATTAGTAATAAATGATAAAGTCAGCATGTAACTGCTGAACATTGTTTTAAATTCTGTTCACAGACCCAAAAGGGACTGGGCACCTTGCTTCCAAGAGTCAGGGACCAACCTCTCAGCACAACTTGTCAAGTGCCTTATGCTCTGTTGATTTAGGTACTTTAAAAAAAAATAACCTTGCTGGGAAGATTAGGAGAATAAAATGAGTTAATTCATAACAGTTCTTAGCTTAGGGCTTGGCCGAAGTAAGTGCTCCTTAAATGAAGGCTAATCAGACATTGATATTATGGTCACATTTATAAGTTAAATAAAAGTCGTTAAGCCTGTCTATTAGCTCAAAGACTGAACCAGGGGCTTCCAAGGGTTTTAGGAGCTCCAAACCCCTTCCTTCCCCACTGGAGACTGCCCAGCAGAGAGCTGGGGATACGGGGAGGCTGGCCTGGAAAAGACCCGGCCATTCCTCCACTCAATCAGAAATCCTGGCAACAGAAAGTGCCCACTTGGTGAATGTGCCAGACACCCTGGCCAGGGAAAATTTCCCAGGCATTTTCTGGAGACTAATTTTGAAAGCGAATTGAGACATTATCTTTAATTAAAGTGGCAATCTGCCCCCCTGAGTTTCCCATCCCGAGATGCTTAAATGATGGCCTCTGCTCCCCTCCCTATCTTCCCTTCCTCCTATTAATTTCAAGCCCATCAGAGGGCCAGTTTACTAAATTGGTTTTAATGGAAATTTAGCCAACATGAATAATAATGAAATGTAAAATTATTCCTTAGCTAATGAACAGCCAGCGGCTTTGGGGTTAATCGTTTGCTTCTGGTGTCAGCTTATTTATATTGAAATAGAATTGTAATAGGACTCTAAGCTAAAACTGTTTCATCTCCTTGATCATCACTTACCTTAGGGTTTATTCTTTATCATTAGTCATTGTTTAGTAATCGCTCCCAATTTGGATCCACTTGTGAATTAATTAATTACCTAGTTAAACTTGAGTGGTTTTTCTGCTTTAAAAACATCGTTTCTCACCTTGTTATCTACAGACTCTACTGTGAATGAATTGTTAACTGTTAACAGTAGGCAGTGATGGCAATATTTCATGCTAGCATTGTGCTTTTATATTTTAGTCAGTTGGGGTTGCTATAACAAATTGCCACAGACAGGTTTGCTTCAAAGACAAGCATTTGTTTCCCACATTTCTGGAGGCAAGTCCAAGATTAAGGTAGAACCTGTGTCTGGTGAGGGCTCTATCTTCTCCTTGCATCCTCACATGGCTGAGAAAGAGAGAGAACCAAACTCTTCTGTCTCTTCGTATAAGGGCACTAATCTCACTCATGAGGGCTTCACCCTCATGACCTAATCACCTACCAAAGGTTCCACCTCCAAATGCTATCACATTGGGGGTTAGAATTTCAACATATGAATTTGAAGGGGGGAGTCGGATACAACTATTCAGACCACAGAAATACCTCCTTCACTGGTCTTTATACCAAGTGGTCATCTTGACCAGCTGTGAATCAAAGGGGCTGTCACATTGACCAGGGAAAACAATGGCATCTGGACAGCTCTATGGACACCCTCACTGCCTCCACACAGAGGGCTAAGAAGTAGGCAGCAGAGGTGCTGTCCAGCTCCAGAAACTCATTTTCCTTCCCTTGGGCTCTGTGTCTCTGTTTTAAAAGTTTGAGAAATAGATGAATGCTTCTTATACTTGTGAGGGTTCTTCTAAAATTATTTCCAGGGATATTGGCAGAGTAGTGGGGTGAGGTGGAAAGGGACTATTCATCTAAGCAACTCTTTTCTCTTTTACAGACAGGTTCTCTGTGTGACTTTTTGTTTGGAAAAAATAAAAAGGGAGGGAGTGTATTATACTTTTTTTAAGTTTAAATTATGGAACAGATCCAAGGTTCCTAAATTTGGCTCCATCAAAATAACTTACACAGTGATTTCTTGACTAGAACACCAAAACACAGGTAATACAAGAGAAAATAGAGATACTGGATAAAATCAAAACCAAAACTTTTTGTGTACCAAAGGACACAATAAACAGAATGAAAAACCATGGAATATGATAGAATACTTGTAAATCATATGTGTTGCAAAGAATTAATATCCAGAATATATGAATAAATCTTACAACTCAACAACAAAATCCAAACAACCTAAATCAAATGTGGGCAAAGAACCTGAATAGACATTTGTCCAAAAAAGAGATACAAATAGTCATTGCACACATGAAAAGATACTCAGCATGCCTAATCATTAGGGAAATGCAAATCGAAACCACATGAGATGCCACTTCACACCCCTTAGAATGACTACTCTCCACAAAACCCCAGAAAATAACATGTTGGAAAGGATGTTGAGAAATTGGAAACCCTTGTGCACTATTGGAGGGAATATAAAATTGTGCAACTATTAAGGAAAACAGCGTGATGTTTGCTAAAAAACCAAAAAACAGAATTAACATCTGTTCTAGCAATTCCACTTCTGGGTATGTACCCCAAAGAATTAAAAGCAGGGAGTCAAGCAGATATTGGCACACCCCTGTTCATAGCAGCATTATTCACAGATGCCCCAGGTGGAAGTAATCCAAGAGTCCATCAACAAACACTGGTAAACCAAAGGTGATATATGCAGACAGTGAAATATTATTCAGCCTTAAAAAGAAAGGAAATTTGAACAGACACTGCTGTGTGGGGCACCTGGAGGACATTATGCTGAGTGAAATAAACCAGTCACAAATATGGTATGAGGCCACTTCTATGTGGTGTCTAGAGTTGTCAAACTTGTAGAGGCAGAAAGTGGAATGGTGGTGGGATGTAGGGAAATGGGAATTGATATTTAAGGGGTACAGTGTTTCAGTTTTGCATCATGAGAATTCCATGGGTAGATGGATGGTGGTGTTGGTGGCCCAAAAATATGAATGTACTAAAGGCCATTGAGCTGTATACTTAATTACAGTGGTAAAATTTACACTCTGTTTTACCACAATTAAAATATTTTTAAAAACCATTCAGAAGGGTCTTTTAGGAGATAGGGGTTGGAGTTTGAGGATGAAGAGTTTTCAGAGGGCCCCAGGTGATTCTGATGATTACCCAGCCACTAGTTTCTTCCTGCTTTAAATCCCATTATCCTTGTCCACATTTTTTATCTCCAGAGACCTCTCCCCTTGCCCCACCCCTGGGCCAGATTTTGGCTGGAGCAAGGTTTGAATCTTGGGGCTACTGATTCTCACATTCTAGTTGTTTATTTTCTTAAGTTTCCTGCATCCAGAAAGGGAAGTCTGAACCCGACTGTGCTCTTGTAAATCTTTCCTTGTTTAGATGATTATTCTCTGGAACCATCTTAGAGTGAAGAGCAGAAATTATGGTATATGCTGTAAGACCTGGAGGTCTCTAACTCTAACCCTAAGCCTAAGTAGAGGCCAAGATATCAAAAGCCACAAGGGTACAAGTGAATCTAAGAGTAGAATATAATCGTCTTAACACAATAACTAAGAAAATGACATAAAGGCTATGTTAACCAGTTTGATGAAAATATTTCAAATTGTATATGAAAACACCATGCTGTACCCCATGATTACATTAATGTACACAGCTATCATTTAATAATAAAAAAAAGATATCAAAAGTCACAAGAGCATCAGACAC